>JAQFYC010003238.1:0-21601 GCA_034694165.1 Tomocerus mixtus | reverse complement strand
TAAGGATATTTGTCGTAATTATGCAGCAATACACTCACTCGGGCGGGCTGTATACAGTGGCTTGGCAGTTTTTTAAACATCCTACACATAATATAGAATTGAGAGACAAAATAATTATTAGTTACGACCATCTAGCATCTTAATGAAATCTGAAAACTTCAGTTATTGTTCTCACGATTTATGTTACAAACTACTACATCCTTGCCATGATCTTGACATGAGCATAAATAATATTATGTGCACGCTGCACAAAGTGCGTATTACACTTACAATCATTTAACGCAAGAAAAATAAGCACAAGCTCCTATTGATGCCCATTATTCTGCATTATCCTTATGACAAAACTAATGTAGTAAGTACATGTGTACCGGAATTAGATTAGAATACACGTGTAAAGAGTTCTTATTAAAAATTTTGATGAAAACATCTTAAATTATTTAGCAATTCAAGTTAATTTTCCTTGTACATATCGATTACAAAAGAGGAAGAACAAACTATCACCACATAAAGTATAGAAATTGTCTTATTTTATTATATCTGTAATATAGTAGATAATAAATTCAATAATATGATGATGGCTTGCTGTGAAATTACAGTGTGTACGTGGAGTAGGAATGACGATGCAAGTACCTGATAGAAGTTCAGATTATAAATTGCTGAGTGCATCTGAAAATGCAACGCACACAATTCTGAAATTTTCTAAACTACTTAACACCTGTGAAGATAACGATATTGAAATTACCGTAAGTTCACCATTTAATTTAATATTGCTCTAAATTACAATTATAATGCCAATGAATTATACCCACGCTACACTTATAGTATAGTAAGTAAAATAATTTTGAACTGCATTGTCTATGAAAATTAAGTGTATAGTGTAGCAAAGAACGACCGGTAAAATCTGTTATCGTATGTATGATATCTGTATGAAAAAACCCTGCGATATATGTCTGTCTGGTTACATATTAATTAATTAGTACTGCATAATTGTACATTGTTGGGTGATACACTGAGTATAATATTTAGTATGGGAGAAAATGACAATCTGCACTACCAGAAAAGAAGATCCCGTCCCGACATGTCAACCTTTTAAATGAAAAAATGCCCGATCTTGATTTATCCTAATTTAGAAAGCAGGAGCTTCGTGCCAATACTACTATGCCAAATGTAACTATATTGGTGTACCATGCATAAAACTCCTGTTATGATTACTGCTCATCACATGGTTGGGGTAAGATCGACCAGTTACAATTTTTACTGTGTATATACGATGCAATGCTATTTATGTGTAAATAATTACTCCAAACTGCATAAACAACATACATAAATAAATAAACATAAATATTTATTATGACTATGCAGTTAGTAAGAAATTCTAGAGGGAGAAATAAAATCATGCATAATATATTTCCTGTGGTAACATTAATATATTATATAATGTTATTATAGAATGTACCTACGATACAATAATGTGGAAAAATGGGAGACCACCAATAATTGGACGAGCCACGTCCGAAGAAATGTGCATTGCATTTTTCTTTTATTGCTCAAGAATACCAAATCTCATCGAATGCAATAGTGGAATGCCTGCTGATTCTCTACATGCATTTTTTGGCATTGAAGCAATATAAGAACTGCCAAAAAATAACAAATTAATATAAATTGCTACATGATAGTAGTCATTGGAGGGTCAAAGGGTGGATTTTTATATGTGAATCTGGTATTTCAGAGATGACAGGCAAAAAGATCCCATAGTTAAACTGCCTTTGAGTATGCAAGGTAAAATATTCCAACAAGTAGTAATGGAATTTGATTGGACTGACGAGTCTCGAAAATTGTATCAATTCAAGCATCTCTATGAGCCACACAATCACACAATTGGGATTGCCTTCCAGTAGAACCTGAAGGTTATCCTATCCAGTGACATTTGCAGATTTCGATAAGCCGTACAAACCCGAAGATAGATGCCCAGCTTAATCTAGCACTTCAATTTCCATATTATATTATATTTGATTGGTTAATTTTGGGCTTTCCGGCAAATAATAATTCAATGATCCCCTGTAGACAAAACTGAAATTGGTAAATGAATAAAAATAAATAATTCGAAAAACTATAAAAAATGAAAGTACCAGGCAACTACGTATCGTGTATAATTATGTAATACTTGGCGAGGCAAAACTATAATATGCGGTCATCGCTTGCTACAACCATGAGATTGGAAAAGTTTTTCTGAAATGATTGGACGCAATGTTCTTTTAAGATGTACATATTTTGTAATACGACCTTTGTTGCAATTGTTTTGCTATTCAATGAAAAACAAAAGATATTCACAAACAAATTGCATTTATTTCAAATTTATTTTATTTCCCTTAAGAGGTTTTCATGGAAGTATAAAAATTCTCAAGTAAGATACAAATGTTTTCTGGATTCACATGTCATTTTGCAACTTAGGTATTGAAAAATGTAATTGGATGGGAATCCATATAATCTTTATGCAATTTATTTACACAATTAGGTATAACGACTAGGTGATGAATTCTTTTACATTTTTTTACTAATTTCATATTGCTGGAAAGACCCGAGAAGGCTTTAGACCAATCCATGACTCACAAGCAATGGCATAATTTTTTTAAATCTCGTTGTGTAACACAAGCACTAGCATTTCCATACCTATTGGTGCGACTAATGTCATCGGAAATGATCCAAGGTCCTTTTGGTAATGATTTTCTGATTGCTGTTGCTTCAAAATTCCCGTTCCCAGGTGAAGTCACTATGTTAATTATATTATGTACTCGTTTTTGTTTCCAGTCTATCACCCAATTGGAAGAGGCAGGTTGCTGAACTCTAGTTATATTTTTCAATACTAATTTACTGCATTGCGAATAATTGGCAAGGATATTATTTATGTGGCCAACAACTGCATTTCCCATTTCCCAAACTCCAGGATTATTTTTGATTCGAACGGATTTCATGGCATGGCAAACACAATAGTGTGCTGGAATATGGGCATGTTCACAATTCCTTGTTAAGGGGACTGGAAGAAATAAACTGATTCCTCTCAGCTTGTTTTTAATGGTCGAATTCTTTTTGCGAATATTTAGCATGTTCAATAATTCTTGTGAACGTTTCTTTATTTCTTTGTCCTCAATATTTCTAAAGTTGGACAAATCACTTAAAGTTTCGTGCAAATCGAACGGAGTCGTTAGTCTTTGAGAATTAATTCGGAAATTCTTCACAGCTGAAGAATATTTCTCAGAAAACCATTTGGGGAATACCATGTAGACATAAGGCATCCTTTCTTCTACACTCCCTTGGTATGCACTCCTTATATCTCCGTATCTCATCCCATGATCGCTCATTAAAATCAGAATTGTTTTATTTAAATAATTGCCATCATTTAGCCATTTGACGGTTTTGTAAAGATATTCGTCCCCAATTTTCACGTTATTGACATAATCGTGACTAAGTGTACTCGACCATACAAACTGAAAATAGCGCTTATCATTTCCAAATGTAAAGGCAGCTTTTTTGACTGTATCCAAAATAGTTTCAAAGGCGGTGCGAGGTCCATAGCAAATTGGGTAATAGCCAGTTATTGCCGCATTTTTCAGATTCGTATGTGATGCTTTCATCAAAGGACGGAAATAGTAATCAGTAGGCGGCCAAATAAATCCGCCTTGGTAACTGTTAAATGTTCCGGCATCAGGGGCGTCTTCAATAAATACTGTACGATATCCTGCAGATGCAAACTTTTTCCATATCAGTGGACAACGGTCAAAAAAGCCATTTGAAGTACACTTTCCTAATTGGTAATCGTTCAATCCCAAAAGGGCTGCATAAAGGTTCGGATATGTGCTATCTGACAAAAATACAATAAAATTTAAAATTAAAGGCTTATATTTAATGGCACCATATAAAAACTTACTTTGCCATAACTTTTTAGACTTATTTTATCATAACTTTATTCATTTACCAAAACAATATCCAAAAACCTTAAAAATGGGAATCGACCATATAAAAACTTATTTGCCATAAGTTTAAGCGAAAATACCTAGTGAAAAACTATGTTGACCATAATTTTGCGACGGTTTTACTACTAAAATTATGGTCAAAATAGTTTTTCATTTACATCAGGTATTTTTGCTTAAACTTATGGTAAATAAGTTTTTATATGGTCGATTTCCATTTTTATGGGTTTTGGATATTGTTTTGGTAAATGAATAAAGTTATGGTAAAGTAAGTCTAAAAAGTTATGGCAAAGTAAGTTTTTATATGGTGCCATTAAATATAAGTCAAAATTAAATACAATCATTCTGGAAACAAGCAAGCATGTTGTGGCCCTTGTCCTAAGTAACGAATGAAAGTTAATAACTGGTGCAATATAATAAACTTACCTCCAATCTTGGTATATCCATGCATACCTAGGGCAGATAGGTCTTTTGTAATAAAAGAAAATGTTTTCTGTAGCGAACGAATAAAGTTCATATGGGAAACAGCATCCAAGCCTAAAACAACAACGCTGGCTTGTTCATCAGGCTTAAATTTTGTTGTACTGAGAAATTTTTGGCTTATATTTTTCATTTTGTCTTCCAATTTTGGTTTAATGTTAATGAATCCAAAAGCATCGACCATAACAGATTTATTTTTAAGTGTGTCATGACAGAACACTGCAATATAATCCACTGTTTTAGGAATAGCTGTAATGTTGCTATCGATTGAAAAGCAAATTTTTGAAAATCTAGGGAATGAGATAAAAATTGTATTTATTATTGGATAACGATTTAACGAAATGGACCACCTTTACCAAAATCTCAAAAATAACTTACTTGAAATCTTCATCAAAATAAATCCCACCTCTGACAATATGTTTGTAGCAGCACTTCGAAAACTTTGTACTTTGTAGAGTCATGTTAACAATCAGATTTGAATTATAATCAGTGTAAAATAAAGGAAGGTATTTATTGGTACAATTGTAATTTTGAGGAGGAGTGGTGAAATATTTTTGAATACTTGGATCAAATGGGTCTAACTTTGGTAATAGGCATGCAGATGAATCTTTCTGAAGCCATGATGTTATAGGGCTAAGAGATCGTTGCTGTAAAAGGGAGTTTGGGCTCAATGTGAGAATAATGTAAAGAGAGCTGGAACCAATGATGCTAATAAGAAAGCATAATAGCTTCTTGTTAGAAAATCTGCAGTTGCTTTGCTTTGATTCATCTAATAATTTTGGGCCTCTAAATGCCAGTAATAAATACGAAATTGATCTCTTAAAGGACATTATAATGAAAAACTAGATTTAGGATTTGTTGTTGGATTTGCACCACCATTGAACAAACCACTCAGCACTTTTAAGCAATTCATGTTTGTGAGAATGTGCAAAATATAGTTTTGGCTTAGCGATGTACCTATTCGATAATTTATATTAAATTATATAATAGCTACTTAGCTGCTACCGGATATGCATGCCTAGCATGCCCTAAGATATTAAATAACTTTTCAAAATGTTAGTATACATGAAATAAGCTGAGAATTTACTGAATTTACGTTTATGGAATATTTACTCTTAAACCCTACCGATCTGACTGAAACTAACGCGCACAATACACATCCTAGCCTCAAACCACGCATAAATTTTCATATCCAATATTCAATATCCAAACCCTGAGAAATTGCATAATATTTAACTATTTCATTACTTGACCTAGAACATAAAATGTCAGTGACAACTTTCTCCTTTGAAAGACAATGCATTGGTTTACCAACATATAATTGAAACATCAATGGTAATTGTTTCCCAATCATAGTATGATAAGCAGTAATTAGTTGTAATTTAGTTAGTATTTATTGCATAGACAATTTCCTCGCTTAAGCATAGTAATTACGTTGCCATTATATTTTTGGCTTACCTAAAGGCGAATGCAGTCATATAAACAAATTGTCAGTTTTTGCAATCGAGGAAGATACATTGTATCTGTATTCGTATTCAGTCTCTAAATAGTGTAGTATATTTTAAATCACTACCAGTAATTCTAAACTCAAGCTCCTAGACATAATATCCAATTAATTACCTACTAACTTTATTTTTGTGTTCATAAACTACATGTGAACCAGAAGGTGATTACATAGTTAGTGTATGTAGATTAATTTCTAGTGTTCACTTGTCAGGGTTTTGATAAATCTTTACCCTTTTCTTTAGAACTGTTCTATACTGCCTGTTTTAAGTTTGTCCAACAATCTGCTATCCTGTTAATCTGTTGGCTATGAGTTAAATGCAAATATTATTCTTAAACTTTATTATTCTACAGATCTAATCTGCTACAGGCGACGGCGACACACTAATATTATATTATGTACTACTTATATGATTATTATGTTAGGAAACTAGAACTAATGTATATTTCCATTTAAGTGGCCCATTTTACTGTGCTCTGATGTGTTTTAGTAGCTTTGAGGAGATGAAAACAATGAACTAATGAACTTCTTATGTAACAAGAGCTGTAAAAAGCATTTCATGAATTTTAACAGCAAAATAAAATGATTACGGAAATTATTATAAAGACAGTAATTTCTACTAAGTAGGTGCTTGCTTACCTACTTATAAAACATGGTAACGCGTCCTGAGAGCCTCAGCATTGACAATTATAATATTTTACGCAAAACGTTAATGTACCTACGTAAACCAATGAAAAAATGCAAATTTTTTTAGTAGAAAGCACAAACTTAAATAACCCTGGACAAGAAATATGAGAGCTATGAGCTAAGTACCTACTTACTGGAAATTGTATTGACTTTGGTAATTCCATTAAATAGCGTAAACAATAGAAAACTCCCACATGCATGATATGCATTCTTAGTGTTAAATATGGACCTAATAAACTTAACATTAGGATACTATAGCTATCCTATGTAATAATTCATAAATTTCACGATGAGAATATACAGAAAGAATAACACAGCGGTCCTTAACATGATAATGGACTACCTAAGTCAACAAGCTGAAACAATAGGTAGTACTGAGTACTAATAACGTTTACAAGTTCATAGTAAGCTAAAAGGTGTCATTATTTTTCTTTCCCACGGAGAAGAGTGCTGGAAATCTTACTACGTAGCCTTATTGTTGGTTAGTGTCAAAGACTACTCAGAAACAAACCCAATTACTGTTTAGTTTATTTACTTTCAATTCCAGATTTTCTTTTGTAGTTTAAACGTTATCGAATATTTATAAGTTATAGGGACTCCCCATATAGTATAGTATTCTACATAATGACTCCGTAAATTGAGGCGCTGAATAAAAGTATATTATTATTATTACTCCCATAGGAAGTATTGTCGTCGGAACTTACTAGGTACTCAGGAAATAAGTAATAAGCAGCATATTTTGTTTATGTATTTAATACGGCTTTAAAATTGTGCTTGAAACAAATTCTCTACTATACTATATAGAGTAAAAATTAATGCAAATTTGCACAACCTCAAAAAGTCAAACATTTCTTTGCAAACCAGGGCCACATTTTTAATTTCTTCAGTCCTTCCAAAAAAAATAAATGCACTACATCAGCTCATTAAAAAACTCTGTACTTTTATTTTTAAAATGTTGACTTTTCCAAAGAACAGACTCCACATTACAACCTTAAAAAAGAAAGATTATTGATAATACAATAGCTTTCATATGAATTTAGAGATTGACGCACATATAGTGGGATTTACCGAATAAATACCCACCTACCTACCTAGTGAGATTTACAGAGCTTCATTACATTATTGTTAACACTTTTATTCTGTGAATGCAATTTGCATTCACAGACATGGCTTAAAATTTAAAACATAGTATAATGACCTAAGTTAACGTTAAGACTTCAACTTCATAACTTGAGCATAGTACTACCTATGTTCCTTATGCTTCTTTGAGAATTACGTCGCACATGATATTCATATCTTGTTGTGCAACACATCTTTTTCTAGCACCAAGTTACTCTACCACTAAAACACACTACTATCAGGCCTTAGTGGACGCTTAGATAATTAAGAGAAGTAATTAATGAGCTGTGAATATAAGGTGCAAGCAACATTATGCAGAATTTTAATTTTAGTAGGTATACTTATACCTAAAGCAACTGCAAACAATTATTTTTTTGATAAGGCCATCTTATATGCTGTATTTACGAGTATTATTTAAATTACGAACATATAGGCTTAAATATAGTACATAACTTTATATTTGTACTTGGGTAACTTTTACACAACTTTGACATACAAGTACATTCCGCGTAAAATGATAACGTTTATAGGAATCTCCCCTCCGTGGAACTGGAACGCTTTTTAGCCCGGCTTGCTTGTTTCAATAATGTGTAATTGTAATTACATTCGGATAAGAATTTCTTATCCGTACGTGGAACTTTTACGATTCCCCGAGAATCTTCAAACGCAGAATGCCCTGCAACTTTATTATTTGTAGATAAAACCTAACCTCCCAGATCCGGATACAACATTATGTACCATAATATATTCCAGTTTAGTCTGATTTGAAACATCTTGCCAAAAAACTTTGTACCTATGATAACTAGCAAAAATTTATCTTAGGTAGTAGTAGTGGGTAATGAATTAATTATGTATGTGTACTGACACTGACTATTGTAAACGTGCGTAAGCAGGCAAGCATATATATATCATATCAGATTTATCAGCAGTAATTCCCACACGATCTTACACTATAAAATATTATGTGCAACAAGGTATTTTATTTTCCCACAAACTGGAGGTAAGTAGGGATTTACTATACTTACTATAATATTTAATCCTCCATTACTCCATCACATCATAATATCAGGTTCATCAAATAGAATACTTAGTTGTCCTTCCTAGCTATCGAAGAGAAATAATCTGGAGCAACAAGGACAGTCTTATATCTCACTTTGTGGAGTCAACACTTCAGTCAAAACCGAATAAAAGAACAAAGTCTGATTATTAAGTGGTAGGTCGTGTAGCTAAAGTGTTGAACTGTATAATGGAAGCAAAGAAATTGATAGAGCTGGGTTTAAAGCCCTGGACGCTGGCCAATCCTCAAAGATATACTTATTATTGGTTTGAAAAATTAGATGGAAATAAATTAAGATACTTGGCAAGACAGCAGCTGCCTTTGTGTGCAATTATTTGTGTTATTTATGTCATATTTGTTCATCTTGGTCCTTTGTGGATGAAACACCGAAAACCGTTTAAATTACAAGGACCCCTATTCATGTGGAATTTCCTTTTAGCTGCATTTTCTATAACTGGAACCATTCGAATAATGCCCGAAGTTGTTGAGATTTTCGGGAAACCTGATGGATTTTATCAGTCGGGATGCATTTTGTAAGAATTTTTACTATTTGATCCATATTTGCATGAATATACGTTTTTTTTTAAATAAGAAAGGTTTAAGAGTAATATTTTAACTTCTGTTGTGCAGTCATGATATCAACTACCGTCAACTGTTTTGGGGATACGCTTTTGTACTTTCAAAGATTTTTGAATTGGGAGACACAGTTTTCCTAGTTTTAAGGAAAAAACCTGTCACACTTCTTCATTGGTAAATCATATTCATAATTACCAAATTATAAATAATAGCAATTTTTTTATTCAGTTGAGCAATTGTGGAAAGTTAAAAACTTTATAAACATTTGTCATTTTATAAGACAAAGTGATAAAACTTAACTAAATTATTTTTTAATTGCAGGTTGCATCACATGACAATGGTATTTGCCTCGTTTTATGCATTTTCAGAAGGAGAACCGTTTGGTCGATATATAGTTGCCATTAATTACTTCATCCATTCAATTATGTACACTTACTTCACTGTCAAGGTATTTAATTTCTAATCTAATAGAATACTAAACATGAAAGTAATATTTTTCGTTAACTTACTGAAACCTTGTTACCTTACGGTTAATTATTAATCTACATTAATCTTATGGAAAACTAAAAGTATGCTAAAAATTAACGTGATTCAAATCAGGCATTACAAAGTGATGGCTTAAAATATTAAATCATGGTTATTGATAAGTGCATAGTACATACAGTTATACATAGTTAGATCACACTTAAATTCAAAATTATTATCGATAATTTGCTCAGCAAATAATAAAGTAAGGCAATCAAAATGATTGCCTTACTTATTTCTTTATACTTGATTATTATGATAATATATGGGTGTACAGGATAATCATGCTTAATGTTATCACTTCTCATGAAAGTGAGGTTTTATGTTTACAAACAAATCTTATGCATGTATTCTGTATATCGTATGCAAGCAAAATACATTTTTCATGGTATTTGTATTATTTATTTATATATTTATGTATATAAACAATTTCCTTGGGGAAGGGAATTACACTGTGAGTGTAGTGGGAATCATGTAGCAGGTTATAAATAGTAAGCATTTATGTGGGGTACAGAAAAAGGTATTAATGAAATAAGGGTTAATACTATTACATATCCGTAATTAATCTGCGCATAGATAATAATAGCTAGGTAGTCATTCTACATTGAGAAAATATAAATGTGTGAAAAACTAAAATTCATAAAAAGTAGTACTACCTACTAAGTCTTGCGTATGAACAAGTGGTATTTGGATACACAACAATTTTTTATCTAAATGAATTGAAGCTGCATACTTAAGTGATATTAATCTTGCAGTTGTAGATGCCTATGAATATGCAATGCATGTATAAATATAGATATCTCAATCATTCATGGGAAATACTTCCATTTTCGGGGTTAATGAGTTAGGGTTAGGAAATGAATTTGCTCTGCGAATACCAAAAATATTTTCAATACACAAATGATGTGTACCTAAACCGTATCAGCGCAATTTATATTTAATTCATATTGTGGGAAAATTTAGGTCTAATGCAATGAAAAAATCTGCATTTGCTTGTGATGTATTTCGAATCTGGAAGAGAAATCTGAATATTGCAATATTTTTATTATTCCAGGCATTAGGAATCCACGTTCCAAAAAAACTGTCCATGGGGATTACCATAGCTCAGATTTTACAATTTATTATTGTTCTATCTGCCAATTTACTCACTTACATCAGAAATGGTATGTAATTGATACTATATGTACAATTTAATTAAATAATCCAGAAAACCAGGCAATTAAGATGTAATAACTTGTTTTGGTTTGCAGCCACCGTCGGGGATTGCTTTCGGACTTCAAACTCTGTGATGTTATCCTTTGTGTGTGGGGGCATCTACTTATACCTCTTTTCGAAATTCTTTTATGACGCATACATAGCCAAGCCCAAATCGAAAAGTGAATAGATGTTGACTACTTGAGTTTGGCATGCTTAAGTGTATATTACATTAATATTTGTGCATGAAAAATATATTTTGGCATTGTGTGCTAATATTAGTTCTATAATATTGTTCAATAGCAAAATCTATAATTCCAATTTTTAACAAAAGGATAAACAAAAGGATAAACAAAATAGTACTATTATTGGAAAGTAGATTGGTACATATTATACAACACCTTACCAATATTACACGTTGATGTAAAATATTATATTTATTATTTAACAAATAATAAAATCATAAAAATTGAAAAATATCATTTGATTTTAAATGTATTTATATCAGAAATATATTTAGTAGCGCTTTATGACCACACCATTTATGTTTGTTAATTATAAATATTTTAAGTGCATTGAACTTTAAGGTTAGTACAATGGCACATCGTTTATCATTATGTTTTATGCATTGTGATTAAACCGACAAGCCACGTAATTAAGCATAAATTGCACACAATAGACACATTGTAACATGCAATATTTAGAAAGGAATTCAAACAAGTGTGCAAAAAATTGAGGAATTTCTGATCTTATGCAATTTAATTACAAAATAAGTGCATTCCAAACATTTATAAACGATAATACGAGTATTTACTGTTTGGAATGATACTGATTTCACTTCCGTTAATATTTGCGTTCTTGGAAAGAAGTCTAGAATAAAATTAATACATAGCTTGATATAACTGCGAACTCGCTTACGTATACCTATTTAATACATTTATTTATTCATTCAATTCAAACTAATAATACCAGAATCAAAAAATTTGTTTTGACTGGAAATAAGGAAAATTACACTAGGTTAGTAAACTCCTGTATGTAACTTAACTCAATGACGCATATACTGGTTCTTGTCTTTCCGCCTTGCAGTAAGTAGGCAATTCTTCACTGGGATAATTAAAAATTACAGAATATTGAAAACCATATTTTGAATATTTAATATTAAAAATGTGTTATTGATCATGTGTACTGTATTAGGTGAAGACTGGAAATTGTAATATTTTTAATATTAATTCCAATTAGGAATAATGCTCTACTGAAATTTGATAATTCCTTGCTAAATGAAATTATTTACATGTTAACTATACTCAACATATGCCACTGATTCTAGCTAGAGTTAAAAAGCGACACATTACATTATGGCGTAAATTTGGTATCCCCCTGTACTCTTTCATGGATTAGGTAATTCTGACTAATCCTTAATTCTTTAATAAATAAAGTAATTCTCGTTTCCATTTGTATAGGAAGTGCATATAGTAATCTTTTGCTTCCGCTTCCTTCTCCACAAAAATTATAGAATTACCTATATCGCGGAATTATTTCTTTGGAAGTATATAAATAAACATTTAAATCACAATATTTGCAGAAGTAATCTAGATAGGGTTTTAAACTTGTAAACTTTAAATACATTTGCTACATATATCTGTTTGATTTAGTTTAAGGACTAGCTTTTGCTTTACAGAATATAGGGAGTAAATTTTCAAATAAATAAGAATAATTCTTGTAATTTTCACTACTAACGAAGAATATGGCATCCTTTATCAAGCTAGCAAGCATTGTTGCAGTACTATTCGTTCTGGTATTGGACAACAGTGAAGCCTATTCATCACAAATTGAAACTGTACTGAAAAATGTATTCATTTTGTTCATTTTATTAAATACCTACAGTCAAATCTTTGTGAATTTCTTAGATTTTATTCGAAATTTGTTATTTGTCAAACAAATAATCTTTTTTTAAATATTAAAATTTTATACAGTAGTCTTTTTGCTTTAATAAACCATTCGACGTATAAAATAACAACTTAATTAAATACTGCTTTTACGTGAATAATATATTCAAACAATTATTTACGTAAATCTTCTCCTCAAAGTCAATTATATTTTTTTCCTATTTTTGGACTTTTTGCACACGGATTTGAATGTATCTATAATTTTATCGATCATTTTAATTCCCCGTGTCTCATACGATCTATATGTAAAAAAGTAAATTGATTAACTCTTTTTGGAAAACAGAAAGATGGATGTCCTACAATATGTGGATATAATTATGATCCAGTTTGCGGACAATCTAACAATGGAAAATTAGAAACTTTTTCAAGCAAGTGTGAATATGAAAAAGTCTCCTGTCGTCAAAAATACGCTGGTAAGCTCAATATATTTAGCAAATACTGACTAAATTATACACCCATCCCTCTACTTTTGTTCAATAGTTTAGCAACATTATAAAGTGATTACTGCTACTTGTGTTATTCGTTTACAACGATTTTTGTGGTTACATAACCACTAACCCTTAAAGCGTGTCACGAAAATTACCTTTATTAGTTACTTTTAAATAGAAAAATTGTAAAATAATATTAAAACTTTTAGGATGGAGTATGAAGAGAGAAGGAGAGTGTGAATCCGGAACAACAGAACAAGATTTTATAGAAATTATTGGTTAAAATTGGCAACAATTTCTCATTATTGTCATAACCATTCCTTTGGGATTGATATCCCATAAAGCCAAAAATAATTTATAGCAAAGTGTTCTACCATTGTATTACAGTTTAAAAATAAATGTTGTCTAATAATATATCAGTTATCCAATAAAATTACATGGAGGAAAATTGAAAATATTTAAGGAGCAATAAATGGTTCCTCGGATAAGTATTTATTATTTCATGCATTATTGTTACAAAATATAAGAAAATTAAATAGCATCACGATTCGGTGAGGAACATACAGCGATAATAACTGCTAATAGATATACCCACAAAAGATCTTTTATTTCGTTATGCAACATTTCTCACAAAATGTTAGTTTTAATATAAATTTTCCAAAATAACTAGAATCACTGGATAAATATAAAAAACAATATTTTCAGTTATAAAGGACAATGTGCTAAAAGTAATCAGAGTGATCCAAATGTAAAATATGGATCTGAAATTCATTTTTAAATTAAGAGGCTGAGGCTGCTTATAATACCACTTAACTTTATCCTTGTACACAGAACCGTTATAATTGTGTCGCCAGTAGCTTAGCTCGTTCCAAAAGTTCAGAAGACCTTCCTCGAAAAATGTTGACATTACTTTTCGAAAGGCTGAGCCATGCTCCCCAATGAATCGCCAACCTTTTGGAAGTTTAGCAAAATGTTCTTGGACATGATGACATCTGATGCCTTTTGAATATTTCTTGGCACTCATTTCCGCCACTGCCCATCCAAGGTAATGATCCTCAACTAAAAAAGCCCCTGCAATGGACAAATTGGTGGGCAACATCACTCTCTCCGTAAAGCTAAGTCTGCGAGGATACATGAAAATATGAGAACTGTTTTTAGATGTAATGTTATGTGCTTTAAAAGGTCTCTGAAAAATTGATTCACTATTAAAGGGGTTCCCTGAATCGGCCAATAAGATTCTGTAACCTTTATCAAGAAGCTCTGCAACAGTTTTTATAATGTATATTTCAGGAGGAGCAATGACTGTACTTGTAACAATTGTTTCATAGATTGTAGTTAACACAATTGCCACTACTGCGATTATGATATTCCAATTTTTGTTTTTGTGCTCACAGTTAGATTGTCTAACCAAATGGCAAAAGTTAACCAGAACCATGCTTCCTATGGATTTTAGGGAAATTTTTCCAAAATGTAAATTCAATATTGTGAAAACGATGCTTGCCACTGTAAAGGAAACACTTATAGATAGCCATGTCCAAGTATCAAAAGGATTTATCCAGTCTTCCCACCATTTTTTATTATAATTTTCCTTCGTCTTGCAATAAAGTAAAGATTGGCCTTTGTAAGTGTAAACAAAATCGTTTGTAGAACGACTTATTATATATCCATCAGCTTCAATGTACTTATCTGACTGGGTACAATTGATTTTCCAATTGTCAGAGAAATCAACAGTAAAATTAAAGTGTGACGCTAAGCTTCCAAGAGCACGATGGGGGCCGTAGCATTCTTCGTAGTAAATATGAGTCGGCTTTAGACAGTTTTCTACTTTCGTTTCCCAACTTTCATGACAGATTCTTAATTTTTTACCCATCCAATTTTCGTATTTTTTGTGTATTATTTTAGTAAGAACGCTGACAACGCTGTCATGTCCTATTTTGTCCACCCAAAAACTTTTACCTCTAATTTTAAGATTTTCGCAATACAACACGCTTATCTTTGTAAATGGGAAAAGTGTGGAGTGAGAATGTAAACGAACATTATTATGAGTTATAGGAAAAGGTTCATGTATTCGTAAATTTTTTGAAATTGAAATATCTTGCACGGAATACTTGTATTGAAATTGCAAAATTTTGCTTCTCAGAAGACAGCCATACAAGGCAATGGTGTTGGTGTTGTAAATACTACAGATAAGAGGAGGACGCTTTGCTGGCAAGGTTAGTGCTTTGGTTACGAATTTAATTATTGATTTTTCCCTTTGAACTGAAATTTTTTGAATCAAATCGCTTGTTCCTTCTAGATCAGGACTAATAATGACGTTGATAACTACATCATATTGTGTAAATCTTAGAAATTTTGTTTTAACAAATGGAACAAGTATAGATGCGAAAATTAAAACTATTATTGTTCCGACCACCATGTTAAATACTGTGCGTACACTTACACAATGAACGTATGTATGACCTACCTTTATTTCATTTTCCGTATAGACCAATAAAACACATAAATTTTATATTTTTATTATTAATGTATCATGATTATATAACACCTAATTACATATATATAATGGGATATAATTTTGTAAAAATTCTCGATTGGTAAAAAATTATACCATTTGAGTGGACGGTGTTTAGAGTGGCAATGGGGACTTATATGTACATACTTAATCAATTTCATAAGTGACATTTTAGCAAGCTGTATGTGCAATGGAATGTTGTACTACGAACCATGATAACAGATACATTATTAATTTCAGGACAGTGGGTCACTTTAATACAATAAATTTATACTTGACTAACTTTTACATAAAAGAAAGTACAGTACGCATTCCGACACAAGTACTAAATGGCGACTTTACAGATATATACATAAATACATAGATAAATAGGTACCTTTTCTAGACAAACTAAAAAAGCTTTATTAAATGACAATTACGAAAGGGGCATTGAAGAATTATATAATTGTCAGTTGGGATTAGGATACTTCTGAAACATGAATAGGGCTTTCTAATTATAGTCTTTTGTCTTTTCGAGGAACATGCTAAAATGTTCCATTAAAGTCACTTCGCAACAGCAACATCATTAAAAATGAAGTACATAAATTAATTTACAGAAAATTCAAAATAGTTATTTCTTGAGTGAAATTGCATGAAATGAAATTGACAATGATGCTTCTACAGAAGAAAAAACGGTAATTGTACTGTAAATTATTGACTGACACATTTTAAAAGGTCGCCAAATATCATTTATATTTCATTCTAATTATACTTCATGCCCGGCCGCGCCAGCCACTTATAATTCATAATTTAATACGTGGCTGATGCACGGCCTCCGCACTCGCATAATTGTATATTTATTGGTGCAGGATTCTGAGCAGTGATTGGTTGCACGAAGTGCAACCCAATCTAACCGTTCAGAATTCTGCGCCGATAAATACAATTATGCGAGCAGAGCCGACGCACGCCTTTTAGCCGTATGCCACTTTTCTTTAATTGCAAAGGCTAACTGGCGGGCGGCGAGCGTGTGAAGTATAATTGTAATTCTCGGCTACGAATCTCAATAGTAAAAACGCTGGCGCGTGCGCATGCAGCTCTTTTACTATTGAGATTCGTAACCAAGAATTATCCAATTAAAGAGACTCCAGAAACACTCAATTATTTTTATGTCTTAAAAATTAGACGAGGTTAGCAAATATGCGTCAAACTAAAATGGTTATTACGTGATGCAATGCATGGATTGTCGGAATGTCTGTCATGTCTTTGTCTGCTGCCATAACATAACCAAATATTACTTATTTATGCAAATACCTGACCTCTAAATATACAAATACCTATGTAACTTTTAAACCGTTCAACCTTTTTGAAATGTGTTAACGGATTTCAATTTAAGGGTTTACTTTCTCACAATGCCCCAACTTATTGGAGCTGAGATTTGACCAAAAACGGACTTTATTATGTGGGACAATGTGAGATTCTACCATAAATGCCTTTGATGGTCATTTATAGTGGTTAGTATCCAGTTTATTCTTAATAGGTACATATAGTACCTATTATATAGTATATTATATAGTATACTGGCATTGGCATCACGATCATTATAATAGTATGCTTATCGAGACTAATAATTTGATTGCAATTTTTGCCTAGGATATGTTTATAGTGACACATTGACATTGACACCAGAATTCTAGGCAGACGTTCTGGAATGAATTAGTCAGACGACGCCGCGTCGTGTGTTCAGTTCTTTATAGAAATATGCCACTACACCTATTTAATATTTAAGGCTTTTTGGATTCATTAAACAATTGAGGGTTATTATTGTATACTACCGTTTTTGGGCGCTATAACTGACTTGGGGGTTTATCATTTCATCCTCCATGTCAATACTGTAATATTAGATATCATGGATATGGTAAAGAACCGCAAAAACAAAAATAACTTGTAGCCGGAAAATTGAGTATAACACAATACTGCACTGTATTGGAATAAAATACCGACTGACTACATTTGTTTCCCATAAATAGAGTACAATTAAGCAATAAGTATATATTTAAAACATTATTTATATTTCGAATGTAGGTAACATGCTTTCCAAAACGCATTTGAAATATTTTGGATTTTTTGTCAACATGGGAGCTTTGCTTAAAGTTTCACCTTTGGAGTGGGATTACCAATCTGAAAAGTTAAAAGTTGGACAAACTCCTTTTCGTCGAAGTATTTGGCTAATTTCGGGCTTCCAATGTTTTTTCCATTCAATTTATTTATTTTGGAGAGTGTTTGAGGAGTTACATCGTGGATCAAAAAATTATTCCGAGTTATCATTGATGATTTACTTTTGGATGGGATATTCTTGGGGTTCTTACATCAGTTATAACACGTACATGAAGAATTATGACATGATAACATTCTTTGAGCAGCTCTTAATAACTGATGCAAAACTTCAAGGTTCGTTCACTTAGACAAGCATTTATGTACTGATTCTTTCTGGCACTTGAATAAATACTTTTGTTCGAAATTGTATATTTACAACTAGTACTAACAACATAATTCCGTATTCATTAATTTTCTACAACATGAATATTTGTATAATCGTATAATTATATGCAATGATAATGTCATACTTAGTAGAAGTTGGAAGTGATAATAAATAGCATTAACTTTTTTAATTTTTTAGGAGAACTAAATGTACAACAGTCTAGAAGTTGGATCTCTAAAGAAAAATTCTTGGAAATAGTTATAATTTTGTTTATAGTTAGTCCTCTGTTTGTGGTGCTGACCTTACTGATTCTTTTTGTGCTTAGCTGTCGGGAAAAACTTTATTTGTACTCGTTATTGCCATACGAATACCAAAATCTAAGTACATTATTAGTGTCCTTTCCATTAGAATTTTATTCGAAATTCTCATCATTGTACGGTCTTCATTATACTGCACTGTACATGATCATGTGTATCATCACATCGTCTCATTGGCTAAAAATAATCAGGTATCATTTAAATGATGAGTAAAACAATGGAATATGACTGTGCATATTTTCCATCCTTAGAAAAATTATCATATCATAGCATTATTAGGTATCTGAATTTTTGATAACAAAATACATCTTGAAGTTGAACTATTAAATTACTATTTTTAAAGAAATTGATTCTCTTTTTATGTTTTATAAATTTTTTGTAGTAATGCACGCTGGGGAAATCATCTGAAGATTTTCCGACGATTGAAAATACTAAATATTTATTACAACAAAGTATTAATTGAGAATTTTATGCCAGCTGTTTACACCATTCTTGGAATTTTCATCTGCTATTCAGCATTTTGTGTAATCCGGCTATTTGGAAAAGTGCCATTTGTGATCTACATCCTTTATCCTATGAGTGGACTAATTGGTGCAACAGCTTCCACAACTATTTTGATAATGGCCTCACAAGTTCATGAGTTCTCTAGAAAATATATTAGTAAACTTAATTCGGATTACAAGCTGACCAAGTTCAGACGCAAGGAACTGAAAAGTTTGTGTCAATTTGGAGTGCGTATGGGAATGCTTAGAGCCATAAAATATATTCACATTTTTGCATTTTATCTATGGGTCTCCAATTACATTTTAACTTCATTAATAACTATACCTGCGTCAAAGTTTTAGAAAATTGTAAACTCCAAAAACAAGGAAAACAATATTTTTTTTTAATATTTTTGAATCAAACAATAGTGAAAAATGTCATCCTCTGAGTTAATAAATTACGAGGTAGGTAGTATTTTACTTGGGATATTCAAGATTTTTTACAAAGTATCAGTTACATTTATTCGAATACGTTTTGTGTCTTTACAAGATAACTTTCGCAGGGGCCAACTTTTTTTATTTCTATTTTCAGATATCGGTTGGGTAGCTAATTAGCTATTAAGGATCAACTGATTAAAAAGTAGATTAAATGGGTCATCATTCCACGAGTCACTGAATGGGCGATTGGCTCCACTTTCTTGAATTCTGTTTCATTTGTTTCAACGGATTTCAACACAAAAATAAATGTTGCTCTCTCACAATGACCCCCCCCCCCCACTTATTGGGACACTCTGAGATTGAATAGTTTTCTGAGATAAACTTAAATAAATTTATTATTAATTATCCAATTTTATTACATTCTATTCTAGCACTTTTGCACTCAATGATGACAGAGAAATCTATTATGGGAACGTTAACAAGGTATTTGCAATTCCGTCCTGCTGACAAGTGACAACATGACATATAGGCTGTCATTTAATAATACTTGCATATAAATTACACATTGTGCAATATGCAAACTACATACACCCACGACTGGATTGCCATTTTTATCATTGTCATACTATGACATTGAAATACTACCTAAAAAGTGATTACTATATGGCTGCCTAAATTATATAGGTTGAAGTTCAAAGTTATGCAACAAAGGCAATTGTACAGCATTATTGCGTAAAACGTACAGGTAAAGGTAGCGTCTTTACATTTAAAGTGCTAGTTTGCTCAGTCTCCTTGCGTACACTCGATTAGAACCTAAAAGTATATATAATTTAATTCCTATATTACTTGGAGTAATAGTGGTCATAAAATTTGCTCCTAAATATTGGAGGCCTTTTCTTATTCTAAATATTCTAAGTTTCGAAAATGATATCGAAACTATCGCTGTATTATTTTGGAATTATTGTTAATATGGGGGCTTCCTTTCACATTTTACCATTTTACTGGGAACACGCTACTGGGAAACTGATACTGATAATTGGAAGAAGTCTATGTCAGAGAATAGCATGGAAAGTTGCACTACTACAGTCAATGTTATATTTTATTTATTTGTTTTGGAGAGTGAATACAGAATTGAAAAATGATTCAAAAGATTATTCGCAAGTATCGTTAATGATTTACTACACTTTGGGGTATCTCTGGAGTTCCTACTTTTACTATAATATTTACAGTAAAAGAGAGGATATGGTGACATTTTTTGGACAACTTTTAAAAGCTGATGCACAATTACAAGGTGGGTGAAAGATAATTTAAAGAATGTCAATCGTTTCCAGTCCACTACTCGCGTATGTAATATTTACATTCTCTATACAAATTGCACATGTTAGGCATTTAATTATTATTAATTTTAGGAGAATTAAGCATGCCATATTCGACAACATGGATTTCTCCCCAGAAGATTTTGGAACTAATACTAATTTTGCTATTATTGAGCTCTGTTTCTATTACAATAATAGCAATGGCAGTTTTCGTAATCACATTTCGCGAAAAATTTTATGTGATATCTTTGCTACCGGCAGAGTATCTTAATATCAAAACATTATTGCTCTTTCTACCGTTAGAATTCTATTCAATATTTTCCATGGTACATGTTATCCATTTCACTGGATCCTACATGATCATATATCTTATTACCACACCATATTGGCTGCGAATCATAAGGTATTTGTAGTTGTCTTCGGAGCAATTAAAAATTTATTAATACATAATTTGGATAGTATTGATATATCTGTAGTAATTATTAATTGCTATCCACTATCCATTTAAGTACCGTTTACTTTTGGTTTTGTAGAAAATTGGAAAGAGGGACGAAGATGACAATTTTTTGGCGACTGAAAATACTGACCTCGTGC
>JAQFYC010003237.1:0-21602 GCA_034694165.1 Tomocerus mixtus | reverse complement strand
CCAGGTTATAAGGGGATCCAAAATGTTGAAATTTTTTCTAAGTCCCAATGGGGGACAATATGCAATAGGTTTATTATTTATATCTACATATATGTATGTCACTAGTCACTACTTTCCCCAGACAAGACCAGTATACATATACACAGTAACACACTTATAAACATCAAAATACAAATACAGTCTTCATTTATAGGAGGATGTTGAATTCTCAAGACGCTGCGCTGACAAGACGGTGGCAATGCTAATATTGATGTAGAAGTAATAATATATCCTTTCGTCTTCTGAACAAGTTTTTTCTCCTTCCGTCCCGTCCATCTTCTTCACTTCGATAATTTCATTTTAGAACATATCCACGCTCTGGTCTGCTAAATGAAGAACTCTTCACTTTCCCTTTCCTTTCACACAACGTCCTTCTTTTCTAGATTTTCGCCATTACATTTGCCTCCTTTTTACTCCTCTTCAGAAACAGAAACAACATTTTGTATGAAGCTAGTTGCCAGCCTCAAAAGAGAAGCACTCTACTCTAATACGAGTCTCCAGAGCTGCTTATGTAGATATACGACGGTTATAACCCAATTCCTTTTTTGTAAACTTGCCTCCACTGTCTAGTCTTGACTACCTACTACTCTTCGTATTTATTTGATGTTTCCTAACCAATTTACTTATGCAGTCTTACGAGTTAATTTAAATCTCTCATTTCATGATATATGATATCTATTTGGGATAGTAATAGAAGCTGTAAATAGAAATACAGATCCTGGAAGGCAAGACTTTTTTCCTAGCAGCAATCCAATCCAATTTACCAACATTGTATGTAAGGGGAGAAGTTACTCTAACTTGATTATCAGTACTTCAACTGTCAGCTTCACGTATTTACTATACACTACTTCAGAGAGATAGATCATATGTACGACTAACTGGTATTCGGAAGGAAAATCACACCGGAATAAAGATCGCATAGACTGAAAATCACATCAGATTGAACATCGCATGCCCTGCTGCCCTTTTTTACTGTGTATGCCCGTATTGAAGTTTGTTTGATTTATATTAGGTTAGGTTATAGATTAATACGCAAAACGAAGTGGCAGCAGGGCATCTGATGTTCCTTCAGAGGTGATATTCAGTCAGGTGCGATTTTCCTTCCGAGATTCCGACTAACTAGCTACCTAACTCAGAATTATGGACATACAAAGCATACACATACCTACGTGTCTACTTTATACAGATATGTACACTGTACACTGTTGAACAGAAAAGAACACTACTGCTGTTTACCGTAATAGTTATTGTATACGAAGCAATGTTCTACACAACTTTAGCTTTGACATGCAATACAAGACGAAAGAAAAGCAAATTCAACATACTTTGTATGTATAGGTATTAGAAAATGACTAATGGACAAAGTTGAGTAACAAACACAGGATAAAAACCTTCAAACATACTCTAAATCATTTCATCTTCATAAATCTACCAACAAAAGTTTATCTCCTATATTTCAATCCCAATTTAATAGACCTAGCAGGGCCCTTTATTTGTGACAACACTACTCTCTGTTTACATCTCGACATTGCATCGATCGAAGAAAAACCATCCTTATCAATAGAATATTTTTTTATTATCCAACTTTTGCAGCATAACTTCAGTCGGATACCTTGCAGTACAGAGTCATAATAGAATAGTAACTGTATATAACATCAGTAATAATATAATTTCAGATACAGGTATATGCTTTTAAAAAGAGCATTATTTGAAGTTTCTGAAGTAAAATTGGGATTTTTTGACGTCTACTGTGTTACGCCAAGGCCAAATGTATTTCTCTAAAAGTTGAAACCAACCTGAAGGCATCTTATCTTATCATACATAACAAACAGAGACAGGTATGTGTAACATAACTTCAAAGTTATGAATCATAGGAATATTATGTGACAAAGATACAAAATGTTCCCATGTAACATGAACCACTGCTCTGCTCCACTCCAAAAGAGAAACTTTTACATCAGTTTTCAGAGTTATTTAGACTCTAGCTCATGTCAAGTCAACCCTCTCAAATAAATCAGAAACGTAAACAAGAAAACTTGGGAGCAAGTCAGGCAGAAACAAGAGCAATGCTATAGCATGTGTACGAATCTACGATACACATACATACATAAGCACATACAAGTACCTACATGTAGAACTATTTGTATGATCTATCAGTTGGTATCTGTCTTCTGTCACGTTGGCCCAATTTCCTCACAACTTTTCGGGTGGGATTTGTTGGAATAGCCTGTGCTCTGTTTATGTGTATACGTACAGACATAGTATACGTCAAAATGTCTCTCACCCTTACCACGGTTAATCGCCGATACTGTTGCTATACATATTATCAGAGAGGCAGATTGATAAGTGCAAATCCCAATCCGTGCCATTTACTTTAGACAGACTATGAATTTTCTATGGACTTTTATGTTCTATAAGCCTACCATACAATAAAGCTGAAGGTTGTTGTGTTTGGCTGGAATGAACTCATTACTCAACTCCAGTTTTGTCATGTAAACATCTATCTATCTACTTAAGTTTAAATGTACATACCAATACCAACATGTTTCTCAGCTTCACTACTATCACTACCTCCTTATATAACACAGTAATTCATGTGGTATTGCGCACATTTTTCATAACATATTCTGTATTTCTGTACAATATTATTTCAATGTAGATATATACGTACTGTATATTATGTCTCCATAAAATTTCTTCAAATCAATAGACTTTTGAGTTCTCGTCTCGTCAAGTACTTAAATATTTTTAATTTTATAAAACGCAATACTTACTTTGTGACTAAAGCCGACCTATTTAAGAAAGTATAATTTTCGTTTTGACATTATTGTTCAAAATTAAGAATTGCCAATAACATTTGAAATTGATGTACCTATAACATTGTTCCACTTAACTCTGCTCACGAGTCACGATTCGTCAGTTCGATTCCGAGACAAACTTTTGTATTTTTAATACTAATGTGTTATGTCTGTGAGTCTACCGCACCGTCTACCTGCTCATTTATGTAAGTATATGTCTACAGGATTTTAAAGTGAAAAAATGCTTGCTCACCTTTTCTTAAAAATTGTTTATATTTAGTATAGATAGTTGACATGTAAGTAAACGAAGACATATATTATTTTAGGTACGCTATAGCAAATATTTAGAACTTGTCTTTAAGAAAAGGACGAAAAGCATACAAGACGTAGACGCAAGTCAAGTAACGTTGCAAAAGGGACTATATAAATGTATACTGTATACTATTTGAAAAGAAGGACACCGCATACCATAGCTACAGAACATACTATGTACCTATGCATGGTGCGGTGGTGGTATCGTATAGCGGGGAAGTGGAGATGGCAAGTCACAGAAGCCAGACAGCAAGTTGCCTAATGCACTGTGACCAATGCTACTAAATTAAAGACTGCCTGTCGTGTCTCTTTTCGCTAGTGACTCTTCTGACCACTAAACCTGGCTAATGTAAGAGTTGCGAAACGAGGGCTCCTATTCCTACTCTGCCATAGCCACAGAGCTATATTCTTCCTAACATCTCCCCCTACGCTAACGTATTTACGCAACAAAGTTTGAAAGTAATGTCGTAGACGACATTAGAAATCCGACCGAATTAACTTACACTAGTGCAGAACAGAGGGAAATGTAATTCACTGAGAGTATAGTGTACATACTGTATGTATACAGCAAGAGAATGGATGGAGCAGTGAGCAAAATAGACTCAACCACAGGAATTAAGCTTCTGTCCAACAGCTACGAAAAACTGGCAAAGTTAACGCAAACTAGTAGTACAACACAACACAGCGTAGATAGTAGATACAGACTCTTCTTACTTACAATTACAACTATATTAACAAACATCGTTAGCTTCATTTGCACAAGAAGTCTAGTCTAAACTCATTGTAGTTGCATGTTTCAGTCAGACTATAATTCTCTTCTGACTCTGAGACTAATTATCAGTTTGTGCGATGCGAAATACTTCTCCTGTGAGAAAAATTACCTTTTGTACACATTCACATCTGTATCTTAAATGAAAATCGCATTCTAAATTCTAAACCACACGAATTATCTCTCTGCTTACGACGTGTACAAAACAATCGCAGACAATCAACCAAACGCATTTCTCTCTCTGCTTTAATTTTTGCTTTTTGTTAAAAATCCTTTAGAAACATTGCTTACTTGTGGGTGTAATAAAAACATTCATTTACTAGGTACGTACTACTGTTACTAACCAGATATCAAATCACATCACTGATTTAGTTTTAGTTTCCTTTTGCGATTACGTGTCACTCTTGTCGCTCAGAAACAAGCGAAAGATAGGCGAACTACATAATGTCGTCTGTGATTCAAGTCTGTGTCAGCTGAATGTGATTGAGAGAAATCAGTTCAGATTAAAAGAAAAAAACGATACCAGCAGACGACAGCTTCCGATTTTATGTTGTACATCCCAACCGAACCACTATATATGCCACCTCACATACACAAAATTGATATGATAACATCTAAGCTTACTGTATTAAATTAATATACGTCTTTTAATATAGCTCATACAACAGCTGTCAAATGAAACTCGTATACATGCCTTGTGAACTGTGTCTCTTCCTCTAGTTTTTATTTTGTTAAATACAATGTAGGTTTATTTGTGTTTATGTAAGTACCTTAAGTTATAGTCAATTTTCAGTTACTCTGTGTCTTTACTATGTGCTACATAGTACAAATTCCTTCCAATTTCTCATTCTTAGATGTGGTTGCCATTTGACTTGGCTTTTAGACTACAGAATATTCAATTTCAGGTGAGGAACCAAAAGATGCTAACAACAATGACAATGCTTAAATATAATTCTACAACCTGCATATATCTGTCATACTCGGTGCATGCCTAATAGTATGATATTTTGTGTCTAGTCTATAGGGTTGGGCAAGTATAAATACTAGCAAAGTTTGTCCCAATACATCCCCCAACATATATATTCCTAGTCTGTGGTAATGCAGCGTCTGTATCACATTTAATTCTGCACAGTCAGTCTAAATATGCATACAAAGAGCTTCTCGTATATATTGTATACTAGAAGAGTGCTTTACCCATTCACATAAAAACAAATGGCGAAACATAGAATTTCCTTTGTAAAGCTGGCGAGGCAGACCAAGCAGACAGAGCACTCAGGCTTCCCTACCCTTCTTCCCCTAGTTCCATTCTCTATTGTTAATATAAATAAGAGTACAAGGATCACTTCTCATCTCTTCTATCCGCTACGCATCACATCACACAAGATGCAAGATGAAATGCTATCAACGCAATAA
Source organism: Tomocerus mixtus (assembly GCA_034694165.1). Classification (NCBI taxonomy): domain Eukaryota; kingdom Metazoa; phylum Arthropoda; class Collembola; order Entomobryomorpha; family Tomoceridae; genus Tomocerus; species Tomocerus mixtus. Next base: position 16,271 of record JAQFYC010003237.1, on the reverse strand, counting down.
TAAGCGAAGCAGACATTAAGATGATGTGATGCGAAATGAAGAAACGAAGAATAAAATCTCACACCCAAAAGGATACCACAGCTATATAGTAGGCTATATGTATAGTTATGCATGCATCAACCAGAAGAATGTTATAAATAAGTAGTAACCAAGTTAGGTATAGGAACCTAGAGTACCTACCCAAAGTAGTAACCTATTTATGTGTTGATAAATATTACTTAGGTAGCTGTAGGTATATTACTACTTATTGTTATTACACTTACATAGATTATACTAATGGCAAACCACAATAAATTTCCCCATTCGCTTTCTTTGAGCCAAAATAAGCACACACTAACTGGCTCACTTATTTGTTATTACTACTTTACACCTAAATCTTAATTGCCTATATTTGTATACATCAAAATCTGCTATACCTAAATAATTAATAGAGGTTGTACTGTTATACTTAACCCTATCTCTGTATTTAGGTAATTATCTTACAATATTTCGCTTTAACTGCCTGCAGAGTGCACAAATATTTTTCCATACCACTTGCTATGCATTTCTAATACGATAGTTAATAGACCTGTATCATCTCTGCTACAGTTATTGCAAGAGTGATCTAAATCTTTGATATTGATAGATGCGTTTTGATAGACGAATGTACATACATAAATGGTTGTTGTTTATTTGCTCTTCATATTTATCTTTCTGAAGTACCTATATCTGTAGCATGCAACTGCATCTTCAGCCAATTCGACTGTGACAATAATGTTTCAATGGCTGCTTATTCTATTTTTCCTTTCTTTATGTTTTACTTTTATCTGCAAACTTTTAGTGTAATGGTAATTAAGGTAGTAACTTGTAGTTTACATTGGTTTGGTATGAAGAGTATTAAAGATCTAAGCCATGACAATTGATAAATCCTTTGCTTTTGCTCCAACTTATCTACTAGCTTTCGATATAGGTATTATTAGTATTGTTATTAGGCCAGAAATACAATTTTGTTGTAATGATACATACAGGAAAAATCTATTCGTATTATTTGAACTCATCTCGTCTCTTCTATAGCAATATTTACTACGTTATCCGTTTCTCTGCTTCAGCTCAAGATGAAAGACAATAATAAACAGCATAGTACAATGTCATCTGCTAGACACTACAATACAAAACTGTACAAAACTGTACAATGACTGTAGCAAAGTTTCTCTTCTAATCCTAATTTTAGACAATAATACGTACCACCTACACTACGCACACAAGAAGTCTAAATGTACATAGAAATGGGTCTAGGGCTTCCTTTGTGGAAGTCAGAGTCAGAACGAAATAGTAATGAAAGAATGCAACATAAAATACAACAGCAACCTTTATTTTCAATTCTTTCATGAGAGATAATGGCAAGATAGCTAGCTACATAATGTACACGTAGCAAAGTTGTATGTGAGAAGATCACACACACTACACTACACACAAGTTACCTTTACTTCCTCTTCCAAGACTTTCCCATTCCCAAATGATCCAATACTAATAGCTATCGATTTTAACTGCATTGTCAGATCGTTAGCACTTGCTTACACTTAAGTGCTCAAGTTGTTAGCGAATAGTAGATACATAGAAAGTACGTGAGGAGAGTGAGGACAGCAGGAGAAAGAAAGAGGACACCCTGCTGCACATCTACACACGTACGTACTGACTACTTAAGTCGACTCTATCTATTCTATTCTATGAGTTGTGGATTCAATCGGATATGGCTTTATTGAGTCTCCCCTGCTAGTAAAATAATAATACTGTCTGTGAACGCACTATTTTATTAAATTGTCAAGAGCCATAACACGGTAATTTAATACACAAAATCCAGCAGGAGTATCGAAAGTCAAACATCAGTTCGGGAGAAAAAGATAAGCGGGAGCACTTACTTCTCCTTCACACTCTTAAAGCTACAGAAGATCCCGAGAAAACTCTTCCCCTTTTTTATTCCATAACTTTTCTTTTTCTTACTGTTTCCTCACAACTGCTAGGTTTGCAGTTAACTCATGTAGTTGACATTTGCAATGTTATGCTCTTATTTTAATGGATAAAATGATCGTAACTTTTAGATATATAAGCAAAACAGAACGATACTATCGTAAAGAATTGTGCGGAATATGTTGCTTACTAAACGTATCGTATCATATAAATACAATTTAAAAAATACCAAGTAAATATTACATCGATACAATGTTGCAACCATCACTAAAAATACACCTAATTTTCTAATCCTCGGGTACATTATAGAAGTAGAAGCTGTAAAAATATTAAAATGGGTAATCAATAGTATTCATCAATCATAAAATGACGCTTGTGTTGTCGTTAAAATGTCTCCAAGGATGGAAAAGCACCATCAGTAGTGCTTTTAGTACCTTGCCTACAAAGTGATCTCACTAAAATATTAATAAAACTACCACATTAAAGAAACTCATTAAACTGTGTGTATTTACTACCCATAATTCGCTGTATAGTAGAGCGTAGTAGTATATGCAGAAATTGGAAAGCATTTTGATGTTATATGCATTTGCAGACAGAAGTACTTTTTGCTACAAACACTAACTAAAAATAAGTACCTAGTAGTCAAGTGCAGTTTTGGGTAATCAACTACTTCTGCGAAGGTGAGCAATACCAATATCAAAGTGATACAACTATACAAGACCTTATTATGATATGATAAGTAAGTATTAAGTATCAAGTATAGTATTTTTTGTCTTTCGAAGAAAATTACAGAAGAATGTGCATTCAGTAAAAGATGATTTCTAGTTTAACTACCATTTATAAGGACGAAGACAACTGATCCCTAATATTACATATAATTAGAAAATGGTGTACTACTTTTAATACGTAAGTAGTGTGGATGTGGGACGAATATTTTGCACTCACCTAAGTTAGGTAATGAAATTGTCTACTACTAAGAGATGAGAAGCTACTGAAAGCAGGATGAAAAGAAAAGGCTCCAGAGAGCTAATGTAAGCTATAGATCTCTCAGCTCAAGTGAACTTTAACTAAGGAGAAATAGACTGAAAGTTCTGGGAACCATAGAAGTTGAGTCAAGGCAAGCAAGTAGTCGAAGAGACAGATCCGATGTACAGAACAAGCCAAGACTAACCCTAACCAGAGTAGTAGGAGTGAAAATACATAATACACATGCAGTCAGAATATCCTTCTACTTCCTTTCGCCTTCCCTCTTTTCATCCGAGAGACTGTTTTCAGTGTTTTCTTACTTTATATGTGTAAGTAAAGTACCACGCTGTAATGCCATATAGTACCACTGGAAGTGCGGAACACTGAGCACTCTTGACTTTGGTTTAGTCAACTACTCTATCTTATATGAGTGTGTAGATTATATGCAGAAAACGCTAGTAGCTATATTTAGGTATACAACATAACAGTATAAACTTAGTGAACTACTATGTATAAAGTACTATAGGCCACAGCAGTTTTATATCTAACATAAGTACTAATGTCTTCCACGTATTCGTACAAGTATAGTATTACATTGGTACACTTTTAGTTTCTATAATATTATGTTCTAGCTAAAAAGGTTTCAGTGTACCTTCATAACATAAACAGAATAGTACATCGTAACGTGTAAGTATGTAGTAGGTAAGTGCAGATATAAACATAGTAGTAATGTATGTAGGTATGTAGTAACTCTAAGCCCTAAGTTTAGTATAGTATTGTGTAGATAGTAGGAGGTAGAGGAGTAACGAAATTCTAAGTTGGCCGAGAGAAGAGGAGGATGGAGGAACTATGGAAAAGCAGACGATTTCTGCAAAAATTCCAGCCGTTTCGTTGACTTCTTTTGCCTTCAGCTTCTTCATTTCTTCACGTGGCGTGCGCTATGCAATTCCCATCTCCTGCTCTACTCTCTTTTCCCTTTCGTTGCCTTGGACTCCTTTCCTGGATTGGATTTCTGGACTGAATTCCACTAACTCTAGCTTCACTGAACTGACTGCATGGCTATACCATTATACAAGTCGGCTGGATGATTTTTATTCTATTCATTTTATTCATTGCTTTGCTGTTTGGACAAAACCTACTGTGGGAAGGCACTAGTCTACTTACTCTATATTGCTATATTATGTGGATCTGCGTCTCGACCCCTTCGATTCTTTACCCCTTGGCCGTCTTTACTCCTTGGGTCTTTACCCCTTGCTATAAAAATAGGGTACAGTATAAGGGTGTGACAAAAAACGGACGCTTTTTGTCGAAACCTAACGTAAACTAATTATTTTGAATCGAACTAGAATGTTAGGCCGTAAGAAAATTTGGGTAAAGACACAAGGGGTAAAGACACAAGGGATAAAGACTCAAGGGGTTAAGACGGCCAAGGGGTAAAGACTCCAAGGGATCGAGACCCGATACCATATAATGCAGAGATATACTGTGATACCATGGTCTACTTACCTGGATATACTGAGTAGAAAAGTGTATTTTAGTTTGCGAGACAAATAGGAATCGAATCCTGTAAACTAGACCACCACATCTCTCGCATATATAGCCCATTATAGAAGCATACATGTATCTCTACCTACATATATATAACATGTGAACACATTGATTGGGTATCTTAAATCTTATACATTGTAATACTACTAGTATGTAACAACAGTAACTACTAACTGCGAGCTACGCCGCGCCGGTCTTTATACGGGTGCTTGACATTACTAATGCCAACAGAGATCCATGTAGGTGCCTCAACTGCCTACAAGTAAGTAAAGGCTTTTAAAAATATCCCATTACCTATACTAGGTATGCTATTTACAGCAGTACCTAGTAGGAGTGCAGAATGTAATCCATTACTGCATTGGACTGCGTATACTTACATTCTTAGCAGAAAAAACTCATACAGACACGCAGCTATATGTTGAGAAAGATAAGCCTGATAGCTTTTTGTAATTCGGGACGTATCCGTTTGTAGATTTCAGTAGTGTGTATACAATAAGCGTTGCTTCACTTGCTACAGGATATAAGATAATTACCTTCCCTTCCTCTCAACCAACAAGATCCCAGTCAAGATGGAAGTTTTTCCTACTATAGTAACTTTGGAGACTTGGCATTGGCACACTTTTCTTTTCTTTCGACATTTTTCTGCTTGACTTACCTTTACTTATTGTTTCTGTTTTGCTGGCCATTGATAAATCGCAAGACTTTCAAGCTTTCCTCCTGTCTTCAAAAGATTTAAAGAGTCTCATTTCCTCTGATCAGTCTTTCATTTACTTACGTATTGGTAAAATGTGTAACAATTGTTTGCAGTTGCTAATTTTATTGACATTAACTTTTAGCTGTACAATTACTATAGTATAACTACATGTTACATGTAATTGTATTAAATATTCAAATCTTAGAAAAAGGGATCTATGCCAATAGTAGTTGTAGTCAGTAGTCGTAGTTCAAGGGCCATTGCATTGCCAGTACACTTTTATTTCCAATGACACGTACCATTATATGAATGTCTGCATTTCCATGTCCTATACACTGTACTGTAGTAATCTAATTATTTAATACTACAGATTATTAATTATCTCAAATAAAATAACTAGGGCATTTTCATAATGCATATACAAATGTACACTAGAGAAGTTCATATTCTTACTATGAACTTCTTAATAATTATTAGGACACTGCACTGTATAGTTAGTGTACAGTATAACCTCTACTTGAAATACTTAAGCTAACAGTGCAGCGTACACCATTTCCCTTAAGCCTAGATAGTCGATATTATATATTTCTAGTATCCTTGGTACATACCTACATAAAATGTTTCGCAAATTAGCGCAAAAATATCATTTGTTAAGCATATAGCAATAAGCTTATCCCAGAAATCAAAATTGATCATTTTAGATGAATGTAAATATTTACAGTACGCGAAGGAAAAATAAATACAAACAGTACACATTTAGTATATTTATTAACTCGTGAGTTAACTCCACCTCCTTAACTACTGTAATTGCAGGGAGTTTATAATAAGGAGTAAAGACAGTAAGTAGCTCTCTTATTTATTATCTTTGTAGGAAAACTTGAAAATGAAGTTGCTTTTTGTTTTCACAAATAGCTCATAATGCTTACGAACAGCTTACGAATGAAGGCATGTAATATTAATCATGAAGATGTGCCTAGATAAATATGCATTACTCGTCTTCATGATTGGATGAGCATTTCTCCCCTCAGGCAGCTACTTCTATATGCATCTAACTACCAAATAAATAGCTAATACTACGCTTGGATTGACTGAAGGATACTACTCAAAATAAAAATCATAAATTATGTTTCCTAAGAGCTTCCTTCCATATTTACTTTATTTACATTGAAACTTATAGCACAACTATTATCAGCCCAGGTTGCGCTTCATGTATTGGTGATATACAGATAAACGCATGCAGCTATTCCTTATTTTAGCTTATTGCAAAAGATTCTCCTGAGATAAATTGCACTAGCAATTTCCTCACTTTCATTTAGTTTAGGAATGGGAACTTAATTAATTTTGCCACAATAATGCATAGAAATAGAAACTATGCTTGTCAAGAGGCTACTCGTAAAACTATACGTTTTTGTACAGAAGTATAGTTAGCATGATTGATCGAGATGCTAAGTAGCTGAACAAATTAGCAAATATATAGAATCGCATGCTACCAATACATCATAATGTACCTACATTGGATGCCCCAATAATATCACAGTCTGTATTAGAATAAAGTTTAGTAAGAAGATTAATTTGGTAAACTGCTTTCCCTTGTCAGTCATTCCATAAAGCCAAGCTAGTCATTTAACCATTAACATCAAATAAAAATCTGTGTTAGCATACACGGGAGACTTCACTGAAAAACGCAAAGTAATGCTCCAAGATACACGTAAAACATACTACGCCCACAAAATGTGTACTAAAAGTACGACCATATAGATATAAATACATAAATATGCACAATTTTACTATGGGATGAGCACATATCCAATCGTTCTTAAGTAAGATGTATTTTTCAATGTGAATTGGAGATTTGCTGAATTTTAAAAGTTCACATTTAGGGGAAACAGCATACCGGTAGCACACTGCTGAACAATGTGTTCAAAGATTCAAAATGTGTTTTAGCATAGAATAGAATATGAAAAATACGGGACTAATCGTTGCCTCTTAGCTTCAAAAATGTTGAGCTACACAAAACTGAATTAGCATGTATGTAAATAGATCAGTAATGTAGTAGCTGGAAGCCTTAAGTCGTTACTGGAAGTATTACATTCTCGGACTAAAATTGCACGTGTCGCTTCCAGCAATATTGCAAACTTTTAAACGCAAAGTTCATCCCATCCTACATCACCAAGTTTTTATTACTGTACTCTAATGTCAGCCAAATTCAGAAGCATACTTCTCAGCTAGTTGCAGAGAACCATAGCGGGGACCGTGATGCAGATAACTTTAGCTTCAAATAGCTTACGGCACCATAAAAATCGCATCACTTCATCAGTTTCAGCTCAACTTTGTCTTATTGTAGACATTATCATGATAATACTATTTCCGTGGTGCATGGTGCACCGCGCTCCTCTACGTTGTTTAATAACGTGGGTAAGCTACCTAGTGTTCAACTTAGGCTTTGTAGCAGCCAGTGGACGTCATTTCTGTATCACATTTTACATTTTTACATATCCTCAGTAATACGATAGGAGAAGCTAGTTACAAAGTTACAATATAACTATGTAACTAGTACATAATGTTCCTAATATGCAAAAAACGCTGAGATAACATAGAACATTATTCCTATGTTATTCTGCAGGAACAACGACAGAGATTTTTCAGCTCCGCAGGACATAATCACACAGTAGATATTAGCCACTCATTTCCGCTGGAGCACAATGGCTTCATTACTACAAAAGAAATCTAATCGTAAGTCCTTTCAACCTGGATTCAAACCAGTAGCAGCTAGCAGCCAGTACAAAACAAACTGTACATAAAATATACGTTATGTTCCACTTGATAATACTATCAAATTAGAAGTTACCAAAATCTCTATTTACATAAATTAGCATAGCCTATACCTATACTCTTGTTTATGCTGTTCTTTCTATAACGTAACGTAATTTAATTATGTACCTACCTGTGAATATTTTCATTTAAATATGCCGTTTGAGATTACACAGCATCCTTTGCCAAAACAAACGTGATATTGACGTAAACAGGGAGTTAGGTTGTGGAATCTACATTTATTATGTACAAGCTTCATGTTCATTACCACAAGACATATTGGTTTATTTATGTTGACGGGGTGGAATTAAATTCCTTATATACCATTAAGTATGCTGTGGTAGGTACAAGTTACAAATAGTTTACCTATGGTCCATAGACACTCTACTCTCTACTCCGCTCTATACTGTTAAACTTTTAATATCGCATAGCCTTAGGATGCTGTAAAGCATTTCATGTGCAATAACCAAGTAGCAGAAACAATTAAAGTAACCAGGCCATGGCGAAATTATTCAGATCACAATCCTACAATGAATAGATTTGCTTATTGTTAGAGAACAAGTGTAAAACAATCTGTAAAACTGGAATAGAGTCAATATCATCTACGTTTTATTATTACCTAATTGCAAATACTAGGAGTATTTGACTATATTTGTATACCTACCTTACTTAATAATTCTACTCTTGATATTGAGACTTAAGTTTGATAGGTAGGAATAGGTACTGTATTAAAAATAAAAAATTAGCAAATTGATTTATTATGGTCGTATTTTAATACTCGTTAAGGCATAGAATACAATCTGTAGTATATAGCTAGTAGAGTAGTTACTTTATGGACATTAAAGGTTCAATATTTGTTATTATTAATTAATTATGATTTATTTAACCAGATTTCACTCTTTTTTATTGCGTATCTGTACTATAGACCAAATACGTTCAGCGTTAGCTCAAATTATGACAACAAATATATATTTCGCACAAGTAGCACTTTGTTTCCACTATAATATGAAGACTACACTAGGAAACTAACTACACATCATACATGTTCAAGTATACCTGTGGAATTCATTAAGGATTTTCAGCAGATGTAGCCATGTACCTCTATGGAATGTACACACCAACAAAATATTTAAGGGCTAACTAAAGATTCTATAGAATTTTTCTTCCACTTCAAAAGTTATCAAGACCAAGGTGAAGCGTGAGAACGTACCACCCATTGTACCATTGCATTGCTTGGTATATATGTGTATGCCTGATTATTGTTCCATTTTTAAAATCAAGGTGCTGAAAGTGTGAAAAATCTTAATTATATGAATAATGGAGATAGACAACGTTTATCATCTGTCTAATGTCTGAATACGTTATTACTATTGAATTGAACTACCCTAAACCTATACGAGTATGAGTCAACTATGCATAGTTAGAATATAACAACAGAATAGAAGATAGTTACTGTGGAATAGAATAAACTCACAATCAGTAGGTACCTAACCTAACTACCTAAACTTAACTACCTATCTCAAAAGACAATTCACGCCAATCATTTTGGCAGAAAAACCTGCAGTATTTACTATTTGCCATTTCTAAACGTATGTCGCTACAAGCTTCACTGATTTCATTCTACATGTAAAATAAAGGTAGCAAGCAAGTGGGATTAAAGTGAAGTCATTCAAAACCATTGCAAGGTATCCACCACAAAAAATGTCCCTTTGTACAAATGTACCAGTTAGCAAATCTCTGCAATCTTCTAGTTTCTGTGGCTCTTTATTTTGCATGTACAAATACTCAGGTCTGGTTGAGAAAAAACGAATTGTAATACAGGGACCAAATGAAAATTGCAACGCAACAGAACAACTACAAAAACTGGCACAGTAAGAAATAGCTGCACCACACATCTAGCAAAAAAGAACATGATAACAACAACTAATAATGAAATCAGCGATTTCATTCATGTGAAGCAAGATGTCAGTAATTGTGGTCACATAATAGATAAGCCTACGTTACACCTAACCAGTCAAATAACCTTTCTTAGCTTGTGCGTATATTATGCATCTGCAATCTGCACGTACAAAGGTATAATTTAGGACACGATAGAAATTTTTTAAACTATTTAATTGCAGTACAACTTCCTAAAAAGTATTTCTATTTATGAAGGAGAAAAGGGAATTAAATAGGTACAAATCTTAAAAGTAATCAATTTCCGTAATTTTGTGAGTATATTTTACTACATTAAAATATGTTGCATAAATACTGTGTATAGAGTAGAATAGCAGAATATGTAACTAGAATCTAACGTTAGTAAACTGTGGAAAAACTAACTCTAGTACATAATTTTTTATATTGTCACGCACTGACTGGCTACAAGTTTTAGTTAGACACTTGCAAAATGGATTTTATACATATAAAGTGAAACGTAAACACAACTACTCACAATACACGACTACCACGCAATACTAATACGCACCACAATGTACAACATAAGTAAAATGTAACGTCGTCTTTTTTATCTACAAAAGATGATTACGAGGGATATGAGGAACACCTTGCAAATTGCCTTTAGGTTGTACAGCAGGTATTCTGTAAATTAAAGTTAGATAATCTGTCTTCATCCTCGTAAGGTCATTTGGTGTAGTAGTGCATATTGTGGTAATACATCTTCCCAAAGTAAATAAGCTTAAAGACGGCTTTCAAACGAGTACCTACTTATAATATGGTACCAGCAAACTAATATGAAAAACTATAATAATATTTCTTGCGAAATCTCACATGAATCATATGCAGATGAGATAGTACTGTAACACTAGGACTCTGTAATGTCTGCAAACATTATTATTATTATCATTTGGGTTTTGACTGCTTGGCACATCAACAATAAATAGTACTATACAATATAATAATATAACCATGCACACGATAATAATGAACATCTGTCTATGCAAGCACATAAATTCATGATATAAAAAGCAAGCCAAAATGACCTCTCTTAGATGTTAAAATCCTTACTATCCTTGCCCTCAACAATTTAACTTGCCATATGTTTGCATAAAAAACTATTGTTCTGTTGAGAATGTACTCGTACATCAAATTGCAAGTGTAAAATGTAACGAAATGTGCAGTTGGCATCTTTGTAGGAACTCTGAACACACTGAACAAGATTAAGCTACTCATATTTTCATACCCTGCTGCATGCTTCTACTTCACAAAAAATGCACTCATCGTCATCGTCTGAGTGTGGAAGCATATTTTGTACCACAGAATTCACTTTAACCAGGAAACGACACAGACTTGACTGACATATGACGGGCGAGGCAGAATATATCATGTCTTATCGTAACATTTTCAGCAAAACGGATTCATATAATAATATATATAAATATATAGCTTCCTCAAATGTTTCTAGCAGTTCAAGACACTAATACAAATGTTGTACTACTGCATACATTTAAATCTTATATGTTAAGTATTTTGTATGAGTATATTGTTGTTACTAATCTTAGTCTAAGTAGACGAGGAACAATCCAACAATATTCCTACTTCTGAAATCTTTGTGCTTGGAATGGTCTTTTCTACTATTTGTACACATTCGTTCTTATGAATTGTTCACTTATGATTTATCTGATCTATTTAAGTAAGTAGTTACTGTTTGGGAACCACTCAGTTGGGTTTAGTAATTTTGTGTAAGTACTAATTATCTGTACTTAGTTAATTAATTACACATACAAGGGATATCCCTTGCATGTAGCAATGTCCACATAAACTATACAGTATACTTATACCTAAATCGAACATTGCTGCAGGCTTACTATCATACTATCCTTAATGTAGAATTACATATTTCCTTGTACTAATTGTAATTAAAGAAATTAGACTACATCTAATTTTTGGTTAAACACTCACTTGCTTACGATTAAAATTACATCACTAATTTCGATATACCTAGGTAATGTATTAATGTAGCAGAGTTTCGAATAGAGCTAAAAATGATATACGAGCAAGCGTGCAGTAATAATTAAAAATCTCATTTAACATTGGCAATTTCCTTCCCATATTATGTTGTAACTGGGATAATATAACATAACATTTGTTCACTAGATAAGATATATAGAAAAACTTATTGTAGTATTGTATAGATATTATGTAGTAGTGTTAGATTAGTTAACACTACACTACAGTTATGTTTATTTTTGTGTAGCGTATGCACTTTGGTATTACAGTCCAAAACTTTTCATACGACGACCAAACAATGTAGGCTATAAATATTTTTGAAAAGCACATGTCTTTTATGCTGACTAATTGTAAAGGTATTGCAGGTGGATAAACTGGAAGTACAATAAACGTTCTACATTCAACATTCTGCCATTAAATCTTTACGGATCGCTAAATCCTTTGTTCTGTCGACTTTTTTAAGCAAGTCCTATGATTGAAGCATTGAAGTCAAATGCATTGAATAAAGCCATATACAGTAGTCAGTAAGTACGACATATTTAGAAGAGCTATTCTTCAAATATGAACAAGAAACTGTTATAGTCCTCAAAATAACTTTTCTCATCTCATTAAGTCATGAATGTCTGTCCTCAATTCCTGTCATGTACACGTACCTACACTAATGTGCAGTATTTCCCAAGATTTACTATTCTATAGCTTAAGTTGAGCACAATGAAAATTCTGTCATTAAAATCACATTTAAACTCTGATCTCCGCCATTCTCAGCACATAAACTATAAACTATTGTAACCTCCACATCCATTCTGTGTTCTTCACAGACAAAGCTATTAAACTTGTTCCATTGTTTTATAAAGGTCACCATCAACTCTTATAATTTCTATATAGCAGTGCAGTCAAGTCCTCTTTATACGTCAGTCAATAAGTGTCTACGTAAATACATTCAAACTCTGCAATACCCACAGGCATCTGTAGTATACCTTTAGCTAGCATGTAAATTTTGCCTATCTAATGAGAAAAGGTCCGTTCTGAAAATTTAATTTTCTCTACTCTTTCTTATTGTCAATAAAACTCCAATCTTGTAGTCGCTCATGTGCAGGTAGAATTGTCATTTATCCCTATGCCAAATCTTACATACAAACGATCTTGTCTGCGTCTGGATTATACAGAATATAAGTTATAAGTACAAAATGGATATCTGATGAATTTAGTACACAGTCTATGTAACTATACAAAACACAATGTATACAATTTCCTTTCCACTTCGTTAAGTAAAATAAAACAATAAAAGATGAGATCAAGAAAGTATAGTTTGTTAATTTTTGCAGTTTGCTGTTATTAGTAGACCAACGAAGACAGGACCAGATGAGAGCAAATCAAGTCAAACAAGATCCTGTCAAACTGGAGATAGAGAACAATCATGTTGAATTAATGATAAGCAATCCCCTATGGAAGCCAAGTTCAAATTCATGCAACAAAAAACACAAGTCTAGCTCAAGCTTTTCAGTTATGTAATGCAGTTGAAGGGAGAAATACAATAATTTTACTCCGCTACTCAATCAGAATCAACCCCTATCTCTTCTGAGAGGTTCGTCTTTGCACTTAGGTTAGGTAACAATACCAACATCATCGAATTCAGCTCAGCAGCCACAAAGGCAGGAATATATAATACTATGCCAAACAAAATGGTATCTGGTATACACAGTTTTGTAGTTGTAGTAGTTTAGCAATAGACCGTAGGGTAATGCAAGCAAAGTACCGTAATATCTCTGAAGACATACTAAACCAATGCAGAAGTAAACTAACTGCTAACTAAACTAGTCAATTCTTGTAAAACAACATTTTGTTTATTATACCAGCAAATGCAACGTAATGCAACAAAATGAACGAAACATCATGCCTTGTAATTGTACGCTTACGTTTTTATCTGCAAGGTATTTACCTACTTTACAAGGTACACACTGGTAATCATTTGCTATACTTATTTCTTTTACAGAAATTCAAGCCCTTTGCACATCTGCAGATAGGTATCAAAGCATCCTGGACTTATCTATTATTTTGTATTTGTACATAACACTCTTGTTCAAAGAAAATATTCTCTTATTCCTTTACGGTGATTACACTATTGCCATATCAGTAGTTGTAGTTATTGTTAAAACTTCACATTCAAGGATTTTGTCAAATATAAATACGTACATACATAGGATAGGCCACTAAAAGAACAAACTTAACTTATCTGTATGTATTACAGTACGATGTTTATGATGCAAACATAGTACTGTGTTGTACACGTAACTATTTCAAACCTAGGAACCTACCCATGATACTATTCAGTGTTATATACAGATTGTTGTTTATGAAAACAGTATTAAAGATAAAAGGATGGGAGATATACAATGTTTGTAGGTAGTGTTGTTAGTTTTCCTTTGAATTCAACTCACAAGTCAGTCAGCATAGAATCATCTTATATTAATGTTGAGATGAATGCATAGTGCTGAGCTTTGCAGCGTACATAACAGACGTTTAGCCTTAATGTGACATAACAATACAGCTAAAGCGACCACGGCACGATTCCTTGAAGTTATAAAACTTGTATGGTATGGAATTGTATACCAAAATGGTTGCCTGACTACGTGGTGGTATTCTATGGTGGTATACTGGCTTGGGATATAGACAATCCCATCCGTCAGCTAGTAATACTAATTTTTACCTTCTTGCAAAAGGGTAGGGGGTACCCTTTACTTTAATACTATATATAATACATATATTATATTTCTTGGAGGAACAATCTACTGACTGATAGGCTGATAGGGAATGGTGATTCTGAGAGAATCAAATGCGAATAAAATTACTGTGTAGGAGAATTCAGCTCTCTGATCTCATGTCTCTTCTCCTCCAACTGGCAATCAACTAAAACTTGTGACAAACTAACGTACTCTGAGAGATAACAAAGAGATATTGCTAAACGTCTACATACAGTACTTTACATCCTTTCCATTCGCGTAGCTGTACTATAGTATAGATGCATATAAGGACCTTTATCCACACAAATAATACTAATTCTATTTTAACCACCAAGGCAAGGCAAAACCTCTCTCTTTGTTCAGATCACCAGAGTTTCTGTTCATATTGAAGACGTGAGCAGAATTTGCTTGAAAATTGTTGTGACACACTTTACGATGTAGTCGCTGCATCGGCAACTAACTTTCGTCTATTAAAGACGAAATTTTAGTCTTAATCCATAGATGAAAGACCAACTTTAGCCGTGACATGGCCATGGTGCAAGGGTTTGATCGCCTACTTTCTACTGCGTACATGACAAAGACCGCATGTAAGCGCAGAGACATCCTTATCCTTATTGTAATACAATGGAAACATTTTGCAAAGTGTTCCGATAATATTACACCTAAAATGAAGCTAGAAATACTAGCTGGATCGAATCCGTATACATAGCTCAGATAATATTCACCTGACCGAATTACGCCAAATATCTATCGACATCGACAGTCTACAATATTCATTCTCTAGACCACCTTAAGGTTCATTTTTCTGTAGGCTGTTTCATGTTACTAGTTAATTACCTTTTAAGTAAATTCCAAATGATTTTAAGAATATGATAAAGATGGGTATATAAATGACAGACAGTTTATTATATTGTATCTCCAATGAAATGCGTGTTAAGTGTTAGGATTTTACAATCCAGACAAAAGAGTCATTACCGTATTCACTCTAATAAGCGCCCACTCTCCAAAAAGCGCCCACTCTCTAATAAGCGCCCCCTCCCGGAACCTCTGATATGAATAAGCGCCCACTCTCCAATAAGGGCCCACTCTCTAATAAGCGCCCACTCTCTAATAAGTGCCCACTCTCTAATGAGCGCCCCCTCTATAATAAATACATGCTAGCCGCTATAATTCAAACCGCACATATTAAATTGGAGATTGTCATTTTGCCATATTTCTTTTCCTGCATCTTCGGCGAAATAATAAAATGTCGCCGACATAAATAGTAAATTATTTATTTAACATTTCCTAATAATTCATTCATTCAAATAATAAGTTTGTTTATTTTATATAAATATACATTTATCAAAATGTAAAATTTATTTATTTAATATTTAATAATACTAATATTTAAATAATTATAACTTTGCTTGAACAGCTTAGACTAAACGTTGATTCACTATATTTCAGAATGTGTTTATTTAAGTTTAATGACGATATATGTAATATATATGTAACTTGAATAAGCCAAATTCCATTTTACTATGTGAATAAAATTCAATCAATATTTAAATTATTTATTTTATATAAATATTTGATTAAAATAGTAAATTATTTATGTATTAATTTATTTATTTATA
>JAQFYC010003236.1:0-21602 GCA_034694165.1 Tomocerus mixtus | reverse complement strand
TGTGTGCGGCTCAAATGTCCGTGCGGATCTAAAGCAGTGAGGCTCTAAAGTCCGCTGGGCTAAGACTCCCGGTCACCATTATATGGTACAACTTATGCATACTATAACTACTTATTATAAGTCATATTATGAATGTGTCTAGGTTAAGCAAACAACGTGTACTTATTTGGCACCTTTAGTTCATAGTAATATAGAAGTGGGGCCTTTTAATATTCCTGATGTTATACATATTATGCATGCACATCATTCTTAATGACTGAATGTACCTGGAAGTCTTATGAGTTGTCTGCTTAGAAAACGGTCTTCATCGTCCTATATGCTAAATACAAATATATAAAACGATGAACCTAATTAATCCATGTATTTAATGTCCTATTTTATAATTTAAGCAACTTTAGATGTATTAAATTGTAGGTACTGTTTTGTACTGCACCAAAAAGTGGACACAGTGCAATACCATGAAGTTTTGTGAAATGCACACTTCAACATTCATAGCTATGCATTTTAATAAGGTATATGTACTTGATACCTATTATAAATCTCTTTTTATAAGTGATAAGTTACGCTGAAAATTAAAAGTGTTGACAATTATGTATTATAAGTTAAAAATCAACTTCTGAGTCAAAATATGCCAACCTGGGAAAATTACAGATTATACTGATGTAATATGGACATGGACAGTCAAAATATTCAAAATGAATGAATACTAACTACTGTACTACTAAATATATCCCCATAATGTATAAGTGTTATACATAGCTGTTTTCTATTTAACAACCCTGTGATTTACAAAAATTCGGGCAGAATGGATTATAATAAACTAAGAATAAGCAAGAATATGTTTACTATTATAGCAAAATATTCACTTTATTGCGGTATAAATGATTCATTTACACAAATTACTTGTATCTTGTATGACAACTATGACTTTACCTTTTAATTGCATTATTATAGTAAGTACTTATTTTACTGCGCTACATATTATTAGTCCAAGAGGACACTCATCACTTTCGATGCTAAATTAACTGATGTTGCATAAAAAGATTGTATTATTGACTAACTACATATCTCACTGGAAATCTCGCTAATATCTTCTCGACTGCTTTGTCTTCCTTCCTTGCCATTCTCTTAGCTATTGGTTATCGACCAAGTTGAAAATATTCTTGCCCTTGTCATAAAAACTGTTATTTGTAAATTTTACTCCATTGAAGATGTTGGAAGTAAATGTATTATCAAACCCTGATACTACAATGCCGTAGTTGGCCACATTGTTGGTGAGAGTAAAGGCTTTTCCAGAAAGGATAGCAGGGCCATTGAAAACATTAGATGCCACAGTTCCAGAGATAGCTTTGGGTAGGATCGAAATACTTTGCTTTGGAGCATTTATTACATTGTCCTTTAGCTGAGATTTCTGACCCGAAAGAATTAGGCCTGTTCCCTCGGAAATCATAACGGTTTTGACAATGGAACACTCATCCCCACTCAGATAGCATGCTAGCCCACGTACTTTGATATTGCAAGTGTTTACCTTCACCTTGTTTCCGATCAAACTGATTCCATTGATACAGTTGTGTATAGAAGCTGAAACCATCGAGCTATCAATTCCTTCAAGAATGCAGGCTATTTTAAATCCGCTTATAACAAGACTCCTAATTGTCCACTTCCCGATAACACGAAAAGCCACACCGTTATCATTTTCGTTTGCGGGATATATGGCGGAAGACACTATGACTCCTTGAGTACCAATTATAGTTGCATGGGAACTAGTCCCCTCGGGGTCATCTGGGAATGCACATAGGGTGAAAGTTCCAAAATAAGCCACTGGTAGCAGCTCAATTATATCTCCTGATCTGCTCTCATTAATTGCTATCTGCAATTCAGCAGATGTTGCGGGTCTTCTAGTAATTACCATTTTAGTTTCTGTCGAACAGCTAATCTAAGGATTTAATTTATCCACAATAGCTAAAGAAGATTTATGATGCTCTATAAATCGTATGCAATATAATCCAAGTTGCATATCAGATAATTTTACGTAATTTTACTGGTTTCGTTTAATTTTTATTCGCATAAGAAAATACTCATAAACATTTTGCTTACACTTTGTCATTGAACCCAGGGTGAATCAAATTGTCATGGCTCCCCTCCCCTCGTTCATACAATGAACTGTCTGTTTTTGCCTTTTCGCGAAAAAAGGTTGCTTATAATTGCTAGAAAAGGCAAAAACACTCCATCGTCCACGGGAGGAGCAGCCATGATAATTTAAATCACCTTGATTGAACCGTTAAAAACCCATTGTTACACTGACTGACTTTTAACAATTTTTGGTATGCACTCTATAAATCTGATGAACCTCAAATTATGAAAATAGAATTTGAAGGGACAATTAAAATGTAGTAACATTATAAGCCAATGAACTTTATACACCATTCGCATTATGAAATCATCCTGTATAGGCATTCCGATTTATTGTTTAATTATTTTAAAGTAATAGCCAATATATACATTTACATACTTTTAAAATCTTATCACTTTACATTTTACGTAAAGGTAGCTACATAAAAGCGAATAAATTACTTGCACAGATACTAACAAGTTTTATTGGATATTGACACTGTGTAAATTGCGTTTGCTCTATAAATAGAAAAACTTTACGAAGATTGCTTTCGAGAGCCATAACTTTATTGATATTTGAAATAATTACACACGTAATTTATGTATCTTATATTTTAGTATATAGTCTAGAAATTGTATTGCACTGTATCTGTATATACTGATACCAATCAGATTACTAAAAAGTCAAATAAATTGATAGTAATTGATGTTGGTACTTGTCTAGTGTATAACTGGCAGATCTACAAGTGTAGAATAGCAAATGAGTATGCAAAGAAAATTACATTTGTGATAATTACTAGCGAAACTGGAAGGTTATTATTTCCAATCGTTCCACTTCCAGAATCGCTTCCAATTTTCTCCATGTCAAATGGCTGAGCCTTATCAGCTACTCCATTGTAAACATTCATACCAGCATCGCTATTCCTGCATGATTTTGTGAAAAATACATCTCTAAACACATTTTTAGAAAACTCATTATCACAGCCTTCTATACGGACACCAAGTTGTGCCACATTGCCCGATATGATATATCTGTTTCCATTTAGTTGAGTTGGTCCTTGGAAAGTGTTGGAATCAATAAGGCCACAGCACGTATTTGCAAAAATGTTTATGCTCGGATTTTTCAGAGAAATTGCGGACCTCATTATTTTATTCCTGTCTCCTTTCTCCACAGAGATTCCAGTACCTCGACTTTTAATAGCGTTGTCTTCAACAATATTGTCGCTTCCTTTAATTAAGATAGCTTTTTTAACGTCATGTATAGCCAAACCGGAAACTGTGTTGTGACTTCCTTCAATATTCACTGCAAAATCTCCCTTTTCAATCTCTAAGCTTTCTAAGGACCAATAATTTCCTTTAACAGTAAATGCACCACTGCTCCCAATAATTTTTGTGTTTTTGTTCTGGTTGTCGGATGTTCCTCTAATTGTAATTGGGTAGCCACTGGTCCCGCTATTGACAAGAGTGAAGTCCCCTGTGTAATCTATGGGAGAGAGAGATATTACATCACCGGCAGTTGCATCGGCGATAGCAGACTCTAAATCTGAACTGGTTATTGGACTGAGAGTTTTAAGTTCGGCATCTCCGCAGAAAAGACTGAGAATTTGGAAAGCTGTTAAGAAAATTATCTTCATTTTGGAACACTGGAGAAATCTGTAACAAAAGAATTCAGTGCTATGTAGAAGAACTTTTTAAACAACATACCATGCTTATTGTACTTTTGAATTAAATATGGGACAATGAACTATCTATTGTATATCTATCTAGAACATCTTGAACAGTAATTGTACATATATACAATTAAAAGAATAAGTGAACATACCTTTAAGAATATACTTAATTAGTATTTGCTTTTAAATAGGTGTAATTGTAACTGCGGGACTGGAGGATTTGGGAGACGTTATCTGAACGTGGAAGAATCTGGACTGTATGGAAAATGTATTATTACTTCTTCCTTTGCAGCTTACTGAAATTGATTACATTTAAATGCCAAATTATTAACTAACTATTAAAATTATCTTATCATCTATATGAATTTGGGAAAATATAGAATATTCAATAATGCAATGTGGAATGGTTCTGGGTCTGCTGTATGGAAAATCAGATTTGCTCCTTACCAATAACATTACATAAGTACTAAATTAAATATGATGTGGTATATTATACAATAGAGTTAAGACGTAATATTTTAGGAACATGATATAACACAGCATACAGCAGTTACCTGCGTAGTACTATAGGTATATTTAGTATTTATATATGTCTATGCCATCACAAATGGATAATTAATGATTAGTTGACTCACCTTAAAAGGAAACCAACCAACATTTGTAGTACTAAGAAAAATTATAGCTGTTTATGCTATTCTCTCGTTCAAAACAATTGTATTTGAAATACTATTAACTGGTAAGTAATCAGTCATTACATTAGGGATGACTCAGAAACAAAGGTGAAGATGACTAAACTATCTGTTCTGTTCTTATATTCAATGTAAATTAGTGCAGCAGCATAATGCATACATACAATGATAATCTACATAGCACTCACTAGGTACACAACTAACTATAGCATAGGTGTATAACTAACTTTAATTTCCTATTTTAGTTATGTAAATTGTAACTTTTGTCTGTAAATAACTTATTTAAAAGCATTTAAAAAGACTCCTTATTTAAGTGACACAGCCTACTGTGACGCATTGATATTTCTGGGATATCATTACTGTCCTTATGATCCAGTGCGATTAAAGCTTGTAAAATAAAACTGCTATCTACTAATATTAGTCTCCATATAGATATACTTACTTAACTGAACAAGTACAGTATTTAGTATTGGTAAAAAGATGATACTGGATAATTTATGTATTATATGCTGTCAACTATATACACATTAGGAATTAGGACATATTATTAAATGCCTATATCATCCTAATTAATGTCTATCTACTATCTACCTAGAGTTAGGGCCAAAGGCAAGTGAACTTGCACTGTGTTCCTTGCCCTTACCAATCAATGCATGTGTGTATGTATGTTTGTTATGAAGTCAATTTGGCTTATAATCATGGTCATGCAATGGAAAGTTATTTTAATTTCGTCATATGCATATCACAAAAGTGACCTGGGGAAATACCAAGTATAAATAGCCTTAGGTAGTCTATTTTCATATTTAGAGTCCCTTAACCTTTACTCTCACTTGCTTAGTTTGGTTCTCGGAAATGATAGCTAACTAATAATCGTTCTTCCTTTATACAATTTCCATCCTTACTAAAATAGGCATTTAAAAAAGGTGCATCACATTAATTACCCTTTACAGATAAGAAAATTAATACCCATACTTACTAAAACATTGGGTATAACGTTTTTATGAAGATTACTAAATAGATATGCATTATAATTCAAACACATAAGCCAAATAACCCTAAATATAAGTTTAGCATGCATATTTTATATATTTTTTTTATGAATTTACCTAAATGCAATGTACCGTTTTAATGTTCATGAATCCTGAAATATGCAGATGCAAGTCTAAAACTGTCGCATAATATATGTATTGTTAGTTATAGTTAATAGCAAAGTGCCTTATGCAATGAAAAATAAATGTAAATACAAACTTCATATTTTCCTTTGGATCATTTTATTTCACGAAAGCAACTCCTGTCAGATTGTTTACAGCTTTTCTTATAATAAAGATCTAAATTATGTATGTAGTTTAAATTTTCAACTTAAACTGACATTGAGGTATGTTATTATTACATTATAGTCACCATACATATGCATTAATGATTAAGATTAATATGGAAGATTGACAATTTGACTACTTTGTGTGGCAGCTGCGTCAATGTCAAGTCAACGTAGAATGCATGTACATTTCTACAGACCCACACCTTAATAATTATTATTACTACGACATTTCACAACATTACTTATTCAGATTCGGTTCATTTTCTATTGACTATTGTCCTAAATGCTAATTTACTAAATTCTATAGTAATTTGTACATGGAGAAATATTTACGTTTACGTATTTTCAAAATACATAAAACAAATCATGTCTAAAATAAGACGACTACTTTCAGGAATGCCTTGATTGAACAAATACTTTTTCAGTTCTTTGCAAAATGCGATTATCAACTTATCCCTTCCTTTACTACAGTACCTCACCATTTCTTTGGGTTAATGATAGTTTCTTAGCACTACATAGTCTATATCATATATATGTATCATATATGTACATAACTAGTTACTTTTACGGGTATATTTAATTCAAGTCTATATTCATTTCAGTGGCTATTCATATTGAAGTACCAGTACTGACTGTGTACCAATTTACTTCTCAATAGCAAAGCTGAAGTACAGTAATTTCTTATTATAAATGTTCTACAAGTTATGTAGCTATTTTAGTCCTTTTCTTTCTTCTTAGGAATAATACACCTATGGCATAAAATGCATCTAAAATAATTAAAACACTAAATAGTTTACATAAAATGATAGTGAAGACTGATTTAACTATTAGGCAAGTAAGTAAGTATCAGATGTTATCAGCTACGGGAAAAGTTTAAACGATATAGGATATACATCTTGAAATGTATTGTTGTATTTACATACACAACCTAAAAGTCTAATATCTTTGTTTAATGGCAGATCTAGGATTAGATTAACAAATAATAAAGCTTACAAGTCAAATACCACCATAACGTTAATAATTATAATTTATTTTACTATTCTTGACCACCTCACCTCACCTCATCCCTAACATGCTATTTATATTTATCTAAACTAGACACTTCTAAATGCCATGAAGCTATTCGCTATTTTTATGTGACAAAACTAGTATGTATGTATCTTCAAAAATTCTATCGTCATATTAAGTCTGCCCATTTCAATTTCAGTTTTACGGCTTTGCAGTCGAATGTTTCCTTATACAGAACTACATACAGTCATTCGTTTTTTTTACCATGCTAGCTTATTTGTATTTAGAATGAAGCCTTTCGTGAGATTTCGCACTCTGCTGCTGAGTAAATTTTTTCCCGCAAGATTTGCAAGAATATGGCTTCTCACCCGTATGAATTCGCAAATGAATTTGCAAGTTTCCCTTAATGCGAAACATTTTGTCACAATAGCTGCAAGCATATTGTTTCTCACCCGTGTGCAAAGTTTCATGCCTACTTAAATGACTCTTTTGACAAAATCGTTTTTCACAAAAATTACATTTATATGGTCCATCTTGAGTGTGCTGACTATTTCTGTGATACCTGAGGCCAGGATACGACCTGAATACCTTCTTGCAGTTCTGGCATTCGTACAGTTTCCTTTTCTGGGAATCACTACTTCCACTACCGCTACTGTTACTATCCTCGCGACGACTAATAGTGTTTATGTCTTTTGGTTCTTCAAAGGTAACTTTAGATGATGAAGAGGATGAAGACGATGACCCCACATTTTGACTTTGGCTGCTTTGTTGAGTGGAGTTGGAACTGCTATTCCATTGCCTGAGAAGGCAAAATATTCATTAGATTTTATTAGTATTCAAATTATTAGATTGACCACGGACCACATAGTAATAGTAATGACAATAATTTTAGGACAAGTGTGAATTTATTTTACCAATTATTTTGTGGCCAACTGTAATCCATAACTTGGGAATTTGATCCAGGAGGAGGAAATCCTGGAAATGCGTGACTGCCATTGTGAGTTTCAACTTTCCCTTTGTTATGGATTCTCATATGAGCAACCAGGGAGTAGCCACTGAAAAATGACTCCGAGCAGTAGGTGCACTGATGCATATTCATGGCGAAGGTGTATGGGAACAACCCGTGGAAAAATATTAATTTTCAGTGCTTGCTCGTTTCCTGACTACCCTCTTGCCCTCGTACTAGTGATGGATCCCCTAGTTAAATAATAAAAATTATTATAGTATATATAAATTAAATTATTATACCTTAATTATTAAATCCATATTAAATTATTCCATACATATTATACAATATTATACATACAAATTGGTATAATTTATATGGGTTTTGGGTAGTACTACCACCATAACTTTAAAAGCAACTTAAAGACGTAAGCCTACCAAACCCGGCATAATCACAAAAAATTCTACTATACCGAAAAAACCGATTATATCGATAGAGCTAAATTGAAGTATCGATCTGCCAATTCACCAACTTATTTGATCTATATTAATTCTAACTAATACGAATTTTGGATACATTCAAGTAGAATAACTAAAGCCGACAATTTATGTAATTCATGTCTACTACTTACTACCTCTGTATTATGGTCTATTCAATGTCGGCAAGTAGGCTAGAGACAGAATAGTAGTATATAAGCTTAGCCAATTTTCAATTGAGCTTGCCGCTACATACATAATAGTTAGGCTGGTTTAGAGTAGAAATTTTTTTTTCACATCTAAATTTTTTAGTTTATTTTATGATGACGCAGCAAAAACTAATATATGGACGTTTGCTAATGTATATAAGTATTGAAGTATAGAACTCAACTAAAAATTCCAAATAATTCAGTAAAATACAAGTATACTATAAGCTATATATATACGTCTCCTTTGCCGAACTGATATTTGGTTAAGGATGGGAAGGCAATTAAGATCCAAAATTTTAAGCCTTAAAGTACTTGAATTTAAACTTTGTATGTACCAACATTGAATATGGATATAAAATTACTTGCCCCAAATGTAAATTTGACATAGAATTTAGTTTTTATAAGATCTATAAATAAAAATATAAATACCCTTTAGTGAACAGTCAGCAGAACACAGCAGCAGTAGCCTGGAATTCCGGAGATACCGACTCTGACTTTCTAAGCAAGAGTCCGGCGATGTAGGTGTAGGATGTCGGCAGGCAGGCAAGCAGGGAGGCTTTCCTGATTTGCTGCTTCGTTTATATGTAGAAGAGTATACTTCTTGGCTATCCGGTCCGTCTGTCTACGTCTGTATTGTATGTATGCGTGTGTGGGGGTATCCCTATGTAGAAATATCAATCGACAAGTATATTTAAATATTCCTGTACGAAGAGACGGAAGGAAGTAAATTCCAGCGAAATCTATCCCATCCAATCTCCTACGCTCACATCTTTTTCTCCAGGAAGTTTTGGCTTAGCGTACATAGATAGGATACTATACTCTTGCTTCGTTCGTTCCTGCTCCTCATCACCATCATATAATACCACATAGGTTAGGTACATTATATTCCTCCTTGGCTCTTTCTGAACTTTCGATTCGGTTCCATTCTGTCCATACAAAATCCAACTTTATACCATGAACAGCAACAACCACCATGTCATTCGCTTGATTTCGATCCACAGACATACAGCGCGTGAGGGAGGACTAGTGACGTAACATAGAGAATATTAATAAAAATTTAAATATTTTATATATCTCACATATAGGTATGTAGTTTCTTATATTTGTATGCGATTCTATATGAATGAAATGTCTTCGTATGTAATTTACTTCTTCATGAAATCCTTTTCTTCATTCACATATTCATCCATTTTACATACCACAGGCCGACTATTTGCCGCGACATTGTTTATGTCTTGGAGAGCCGTTTTTAAATTTGAATTTAATTCACGAATCGTAAAATTGTTAAGTTTTGGAGTTCTTCACTTTTTCTTCCTTTTTGTCCAGTTGACGTTGACATTCCCACAATTCCCAGGCTTACCGGATGCTGGAGGAGTACTGTAAGTTTCCGGCCTTAAATTGTACCCTTATCCGTACCCAGGACTGGACTAGAGTAGAAGAAACTCCACTTTTTCTTTGGATATTCCAAAAAAAGATTGATTCGGTTTTGTTGTTCGTATTGTTTGAGCTGTTCATTTAACTAGTGATATTATGCTGAAATTAACTTCTGGCATCTGTGGTAATGATGAATGATGAACGATTGACGATAATAGGAGCTGAGTTCTTTATGCCACATGTAAGAGTATAAAATAAATAATCTAATCAATAATTAAATAGGCGAACAGCGAAGCAGACCATCTGAAAGCAATAAAAACATTTATTTTATTTTATACTTATGTCAGATGATACACTTAAACAAAATCAACCAGGACCAGGACCAGGACTCTGCAGCTGTGCCACAGTGACTCGATTGTTGCTTGTCTTTGCTCTTGTAATTTTCGGGATAAAGAATTAACAAAACAGAATGCAGAAACTTACCCAATCACCAATACATTTATCAAAATTGTCCGCTGGATAGACAAGTGAGTGAAAAAGAAGAACGGATCTTAGCCAAAGTAAGTTTAGTCTAATTTTTTGTGGAAGATTTTGGTTGCCAGTTGCTTCCGGTCGTTAACAATCAGTGTGACACAAACTAAGCTGAGATGAGACTGACAGAACGTTACAGAACGTGTCTAGGTATATATTTCTCCAGACTAATGCTTAGTCTTGTTGAGACGGTGAAGTTATGCTTTGAATGTTATTGTTGTTGAGTGGGAAACTCAACGGAGTCGGTACATGTACTCCCATGAAAGCTTAGCACACACATAATATATCAGACGGATACATGTAATCCCATGGAGTTGGGTATTTTTGTTATTGTTGTGTTCGAAGCAAATAACAAAATATGCAGTTATTTACTTTTATGAAGACAGTGCAGTGCACTAATAAATCATTTTCCCCTTGTCTGTGTCAATCGGGGTTATCATTTTTGAAAAGTCAACGGCATTACCTGGGTAATGCCGTTGACAAGTAAAGTTTAACTGTTTTACCGGCTTTATGGTGAGTGGTGAGATGAGATGAACGAACCTCTAAGTTGAAGAGTGGTATTTAATGGGTTATTTTGTGAACTTGACTCAACGGTTATCTTTCAATGCTTGAAATGATATAATACTATATTCTAACTTGCAGAATTCGTGGAAACATACTAATGGAATTACCTAGCTCTATGGATTCTTCTGAAGACGCATTCCAGGATGACGAAATATGGACTCAGGTTATGGACAAAATATGTAGCGGAAAGAAAACTCACGAATCTCATATCATGGGAGGAATTCATATAAAATTTCCCGTAAAGGCATACTATAGTCAGGAGCTAATGATGAGCTGTATGATTGAAGGAGTGCAGAAAAGCGAAAACTGTTTATTAGAAAGTCCTACTGGAACAGGAAAAACATTGGCGTTATTGTGCGCTCTCTTGGGTTGGCAAGAACACTGCAAACGTAGACGAGACTGGGGACACACTATTGACGAAGCTACTCTAAAACGGGGGTGCACCTGTGGTTTTATGCAAGGTGATCCTACTACGTATGTAATTGAACAGCATGCCATATCCGAATATAATGTAGTATTACAGAAATACTCTTATGAGACCATCGTGGAAGATATTACTGTAACTGATAATGACCAGGACCATTCTGATTCAAAACTAAGTCCCAAGAAGAAGAAAGTCGAAGTTACAAGAAAAAAACTAAATCCCGACACCACGAAAAATGAATACCAATTGTGTAGATTCTGTATTCGAAGTAACTTTAAAGAATCCAGTGTTCCAGTGATTTACTACGCTACAAGGACAATTTCTCAAGTAGAACAAGTTGTTAGCCAGTTGAAAACGACAGCATATTCTGGAACGAAAATGACAATTTTGGCAAGCAGAAGCAATTATTGTACAAACCTTGACGTTACAAAATCATATTTATCCGTTGATGACCAATGTCACAAATTAGCCCTAAATTATAAACGAAATCGTAAACTCTTCGAACCAAGATTTAAAGAATGTGATTATTACCATGGGGCAGACAAAGGTTTAAACAAAAACATATATAGTAATTTTAGGAATACCTGTGATGTTACAGGAGCTAATAGTGCTTGGGACATAGAAGACCTTAAAGCATATGGTCGCCGCCAAGGTGGCTGCTCGTTTTACGGATCTAAAATTTTACGAGAAGACGCAGATATAATATTCTGTACTTATAATTACCTACTTCATGAAGGGATACGTAAGAAGTCAAAAATATGTCTGATTAACAGTGTTCTGGTTTTCGACGAAGCTCACAATATAGAAGATGTGTGCCGAGATATTGCCTCGCTTCATATAAATCAAAATTTCATCGACCGAACAGTCATCCCATCATTCAGTGAAGCTCTAATGGAAGGAAGCAAGATACCTCAAGGAATGCCACCAATTTTAGACAAGTTTCTGAATTTATTTACTAAATTCAGTAAATGGTTCGACTGCCATTCGGAAAAGATAGATTTTGATTTGAATTTAAAACAAGAACAGTATTCGATATTTCCTCAAGGAGAAATTGTGGACGAGTTAAATAGTTTAGGACTGGGCAGTGGTGATCTCTTTTCAATGGAAATCGATTTGAACAAATTGGAAGAATCCGTGACGGGAGCAAAAATCACAAAGAATACAAGTGGTACTGACACTGACACAGGGTCCGAGACACAAAATGAAATAAGTAATGACACCGCTGCTACACCGGGCGCAAGTGTTGGTATTGGTAATACCAATGAAAATAGTACTGCAGAGCGCAGATTAAAGTTTGAGCTTTCTGTGATTCGCTACATTCGAAATATATTTGAAATACTTCGTGCAATTTTTGGAAATGGCCAGGGAGATACATTGACTGAAGATTACAGGGCAATTTTTGTGAAATCGGCTAACATACCTGATAAGTTTAAACCAAAAGAGATTGTCTTCAGTAACGAGTTCAAAATCCTATGTTTAAATCCAGCCATAACATTTAAGCAATTAAAAAATAGTTCACATTCCATTATTGTGACCTCTGGTACATTATCGCCATTGGACTCTTTTGAATCAGAACTAGACACTCCATTTCCAATTAAATTATCAGCACCCCATGTAATACAACCAAGTCAAGTATTCTCTGGAATAGCCGAATTTGATCCTGAAGATATGCCATTGCTTTTTAATAAAGCTGGACAAAGAATGCATAACAACCAAGATGCATTAGGAAGGGCGATTTTTAAAATATGCTCAATCGTCCCATACGGAGTTTTGGTATTCCTTCCTTCGTATGGGTTTATGGAACAATTAAAATTACGATGGACACGATTTCCCGAAGATATCCCAATGCTACAACAGTTAAAATCAGTCAAAAAACTATATTTTGAGGATTCCAAACGAAGCAAGGAAGAATTTAATAAATACATGGAACATTTTAGAGCGGACATAGCCGATCCGTCAACAGGGGGCTGCCTGCTTTTTGCAGTGTTTCGGGGGAAAATTAGTGAAGGCATCGACTTTAGGGATAACCAAGCTCGTGCTGTGTTAACTGTCGGCATTCCATATAGCAATCCTGAAGGTGATAGTATTTTTTTAAAACAAAAGTATAATGATGCGAGACGAAAAACAAATCAAAATATACTATCGGGTAAAGCATGGTATACTACACAAGCGTTTCGGGCAATGAACCAAGCTTTTGGACGCTGCGTGAGACATGAAAAAGATTGGGGTAGTCTGATTTTACTAGAATCAAGAATGAACAATAATCGTAATTTGTCCTATTTGTCTCGCTGGGTTAGCCATGGTTTGAAGCCATATCGAGAATTTAGCCAACTAGAAAAATCACTAAGGAGCTTCGTCGTGGAGAAAAAACCTGAAGACGGTGAAAATCTTCACGAAATGGATACATTAATGGTAGAAAATTCTGAAATTCTTACCAATATGATTCTTCCCAATGATTTTGGTGCCACCACTTGGCCACAGCGAACGGCTGCTGTATCCTCTCCTCAACTGCTGGGACTGCCGGAAAATGAAATGGATACAATGTTGATGGGCGAATCGCAAATACTCACCGATGTAGTGCTTTCCAATGGTATTCACCTGCTTGGTCAACCACAATTGCCAACTGGGAGCAACGGAAATATGCAAAATACGCTTTTACAAGATAGCAGGTGGAGGATTTTCAACAACAGTTCGGGACCTTCGCAAATATGTGATATAGATTCTGAAAACGAAGTACTAGGGCCAAGTGATGAAAGTGATGCTGAAGAACCACAGTACAATTCCTTATCAGCTTCCCAAGCAAGTAGTGTGACTCAAAGACTTCGAAAAGCTATATACGTAGTGTCGCCGTAATAGGTAGCTCATAAAGTATGACAATCGTAATATCAAAATTATCTGTAATATAATGAAATCGTGGACCTTGAGGGTTGGAGTAGCATACCTGTGTATTTTAATATGATGCCTAAAATATTGTTACGATGTTTGGTATATTTTAATGTTTAATACTGCAATAATTGACAACTGATTACATTACTAAATAGTAATCAGAGACTTTTAAACATTTTATCTCATTTACATTACCCGCAGGCAAATTATATGTCTTAATTTACATTATAAAATTATTGTTTTCAATTTTTATGTATTTTATACTTTTATTCTTTGTGTTCTATTTATGCCTACCAGCCTACCACCAATAATGTAACAATAAATTTTTATTTCCGTTGTAAGCAACTTTTTAAATTAGCACGTTATTATAGGTGTTAAAAGCTGTAACGTAAAGTTAATCTAGACTGATAAAATGTAAGCTTGTAGGCATGGTCAAAAGAGGTTGGAGTATATAGGATATATATCATAGCTCTTGCATGGTCATGTACGCTAAATTAAATAGAATTAAATTCATCATGTTGATGAATCGGTAAATTCACAGTATCGTACCTATTTATTTTAATTTTATCCCACGTTTCTAATTCGATCCGAATTGTATTGTAGCCACGTAATTCGCATTAGCGTTAATTTAGCATATTATAAAAAAAGTGACTATTAGAATTTTTGGAAATCCAAAGATATAATAAAATAAATGTATTACAAATAATTAATTTTTATATATACAAATAAATACTGCTTTTGTATTGTAACATTACTTGTGATGTAGTTATACTATTTAGCTTTTGTTTTTTTCTCTTGGTGTTTAATGGCTGGGGCTGTAGGAAAGCATCTATCTGAAGTATGAACAGGGCAGACAACATGCATAAACCGATCTCTAAATTGAAATAATAAAAGGTATTTAAAAAAATTATGCATACTAATAGAGGTATATAGTTAAGTCGTGTACTAAGGTATTAAAGAACTCACCGGCTAGTAGTTTTACTGTCAGAAAAATTGATAGCTGATATGCTCCTTCTCAACCATAGAATTACACATTGGGGAAGAACAAATCCACATCCAAACAGAGGTCCCCTTTTGTAGAAAATTATGGACTCTAAATTTGCAACTTCCTCAATTTCCCTTTTTATTCTTGACAAAAGAGCGTGCTTTTGCAATTCCTAAAATTTCATTTTATTCTTTTGAAAACTTCAGTAATACACGTACTGTGTGCATTTTTTGCGAAGTAACATATATTAAACATATTTTCATACGTATATTTAAATAACAATGATTTACCTTTATTTCCTCAACGGCCAAACCATTTAGGAGATTCATTAGAACAATTGTACAAATTATCACAAAAGTTCCGTATAAAATATGGGCTGTTAAAGGATGAAGAAGTTCATCATTATTACCGAACCAAACAGAGTGCTCGGAGGATGTAGCAGCAGCCTTATTGGAATTTTCATTGCTTCCATAGAAGAACTCCGCGTATTCTACATCTCCCGTCATCATGGTTAATACTTTTAATACTGCACGCATGATTGTTTGAAATGGGGCGTACTAAACATTTTTGAATAAGAATAAATGCAATTATAAATCAATTTGCCAGAGATAATTATTGTTACCATACTTGCTTTTATGATATTTTTGCATAAAATTACCGTTGGGAAGATAACTAAAAAGGAAACTGCAAAGGCTATCAGCAAGAAAATGTAAGCGCACATCAGATAACCGAATTTTACAAGAACCTGCAACCGAAATAATATTATTGTTTTATAGCTTATTTTACATATTCGTTGCAATCAAAAAAGAGATCAAAGCAAAACAAAACAGGGAGACACTAATAAACTAACCTTCCCAACCATCTCGACGTAAACACCTAGGTTTGGAAATCTTCGTATGTAAATTAGGTTAGAAGCCCATGTGTAGAATAGTGCATACTAAATATTACACAACACATTACCTTGATCACATCATTTACTTTTGATATACATGCATATAATTGAATGAAATGCAAATGCATGGAAAAAGAGTTTACTTACTGCAGCAATAGAATATTGCCACCCTTTTAAAGTATGTTTTGATGACCATGCTACTGGCCACACACTGAAGAGTATCAAAGGGCATAGCAAAAATTCTAAAAGCATCGGCAACCAAATATTGAACTGGCCAGCGAAATTCCTTCCAGAGATTTGAGAATTTGCTAACTTCTCATACTTCCGTCTTCGCCGAAAGCATTTGTAAACACGAAGACCAAACATTATGAGAGTAATGATTATTAAAAATACTGAATATGTTAAAGAACCAAAGCCTTTGTCGCACTGACGCGCTGCTGGAAGTTCGTTGTCCAGTTTTCCTCTGGACACTAGGAAAAATAAATAAATAATTGTACATAGGTACTTAAATGAGTATCATCTAACAATAATTTTCATCGATATAATGCTAACCTTCCTTTCAAAACTACACATTATATTTAATTGCTATTATCAAAGTTATATTAATGCATACGATGTACCTATTCCTTTGGAGTTGTATGGACAATTGTGAAGATACACTGTCAAAATATAAGTCGTGAAGAGGACATCTACAACAATCTACCAATTGAGTAAATCATAGTAAATAGTAAAGTAGCATAGCATTTTTCTGTGGAATGTAATAAGTTAATAAGAATAATAAACTATGCATACGTGTCACTGGTTATACTACTTACCGACAAAAATACATACAGGTAAAACAAATACCGAACTCTCCTCCATTTCATATACAAAAATGCTTGCACTACTGGATGCAAAAATATCTTTTTTCTCACTTCATGGCACGTATGAAAATGTCTCAACAATTCGAGAAATGTTGTTTCCTTTTTTGGAGCATCGTCATCATCGTTATACGGGAGAATGCACCTACATACATGCAAAATAGAGCAGGTAAGAAATTATACATCCGTAGGCATTTATAAAGTTTTCCAAATTTGCTAAATTTTCGACCTAAAATCATATTGCAGCTTGTAACAACTTGGAGCACATGAATACTGAGTACGCTTATCAGTCGGATCTTGCAAATTAATCCCTGAGACAACTGCATTGTCCAAATCATCTAGCAAAAAATCTAACTTTCCTCCAGCATTTACTAAAGGAGGAATACATTTAAGACATTTTCTTCTCACGGCTATTTCAACTGGGGTCTCGTTTCCTGGACCGCCTAAATTAACATCGGCAGCAAGATTTCCCCCATTAATCGTCAGTAAGTCATTGAGCCAGAATTCCGAATGACATTCAGTTGAGGAACAGTTACCTTAACATTGTACAAGTAGGTATGTTCTTAATGAAACACATGCATAATGGCGTGATATGCAAGTATAAAATTTGTTGCAAATAATTAGTGCAAATATAAATGTAATTTTTGTAATTTTATAAACATACTGTTTTTGATACCGATGTACAAAGGTGTCATTTCCAGATTATTCTTTACATTTAATTCCAATGACTCCTCCTTATACTTTTGAAGAAGATCTCTTATCATTACACGATTCTTCCTAGGTTTTTGCAACGCAATATGAAGAGGGGTATTCCCTTCGGCATCCTTTTCCAGTAAAATATAAAGATTAACTATTTACAGGATAGCATTAATTTTGTATTCTTCTGTTCTGGAGTTATAGCACACATGGACATATTAATTAATTTATGAAGAATTACCTTTATATCGTTGAGTTGTTTAGGGTCTAGAAATCAGGACAGCAGATCATTTGCCATATTAGTATACATAAATGAAACCATATTAAATACCAAACGCACATGGAAATATATTGTATTTAATACTTACCGATAATCCTGTTCGCCAAATGAGACAGGACATTTTTCTCATTGCCTTCGTAAACTGCTTCCATAAAACTTTTGTTAATAATTTTCAAATGTGTGAAATCTGGCTGGGATATGTATGCATCATGATCATAGTCAAATGAACTTCCTGGGGATATGGTAATGCTTGTGTGTTTCCTTATACTACCCATATTGTGAGTGCTCTTTTCGGTATTTGGTTTATCGTTTAAGCTATTTACAAATTTTAACGGATGAATTTTTTATATTTGCAATTTGTATAATAAGTCCCATTAGGACATAAGGAGCCCAAAGTGCAAGTGCTAGCGCTAACTACATAAAACTGCAAAACTTCAATGAATCTTAATCAATAAAGTTAAATGTAGCTTCGAACAGGAAAGTCTAATTTGTTTACTTCCTAAAATGCAATTCTGTCTGTGTTTACTGCATTTAAATACGTATTTACATTCATAACAGCAAAATCATAAATATATACTATGACCACAATGTACAAACAACTATTTAGTGGACATAGTCAATATGAAACAGAACGTGATAAACATTCTGAAATTCCCTTGTGGTATGTGCATGGTTCTTGGAAATAGCGAATTCTATTAATTCATTCATTCATTTCCCAAACTTTTCCTTATGTGGAATTTGAATTAACAGTACATGCATTTTTCAATATTAATAACGCTGTAAATTAAACGTGGACTTATTTTAATTCCTGTGTATCGAAGAATGAAAATCTTGGAATTACCACTTACCAGGCACAGTGACAAACATCCATAAACACAACTAATTTCTGCAAGACAATAGGATCGTTTCATCGAAATTAAGAAATATGATAGATGTAAATACATAAATGATTATGATTATGCTTCAAATATGGGATGGACCATTAGTTAGGTGTAAAAGCTATTCTTCCATGGCTTACATATCTGGATTGATCTGTTCAGGATATTGGATTTATTATGCAAAATATTATAACACCAAATTCATATAACTAAAAATATGAGGAAGAAGAACGAGGAGGTCTCGAAATGCGCTACTCCAAAAGGCAAAAATGTTTCAAACTTACAAAATCTCATCATTTTATGGAGGAAATGGGGAACGGACAAATTGCTTGCCTAACAATATAAATATTTCTCAGAAAATCAAATTAAGAGGATATATCTGGTCGTCCAGTGTCTCACAGTATTATTAGGTGTTAGCGTAAATGCGTAATTTCATCTAATTATGCGTAATTTAATTATGCAATGAATGTTTGCACATCAACGCGTACATTGAGTTTAGCTCAGTTTTGATTACATAATTGCAAAGTGTGACGAATGAGTAAATACGACATGTGTTAAGTAATTTTTACATGTCTGTCATTAGTAAGTATGCAATTCACTGTTATAATAATATACGTAGGTAAAAGTTTGGTGGCTATACATACTCGACTAATAATGAGTGCATGTACAATAATAAAAATATAATACAATATTAATAAAACCAATTTGGCAGTAATGTCCTTTGACTTCTGACTTGATGCAATTATTGACCCCGCTAACCGTAAGGTAATAATCATCATATCATATAAGTACATCTAACTACCTATTATAATCTCATCCACAAGGTATTCGCACTTTACTAAATAAAATATAAATTCATCCTATGACAGATACTTATGCTATCTGTATTACATATTATACGAAACAAATGGCATAATGTTCGTCATTTCCTCTGATTTGCAATAATGTATTGAATCGATACTGATATTAAATTTTAATGTAACACTATACCAGCAACTATGTACTATATGTAAATTAATACAGATATTGCAGCCCAGATAGATACATAATAGGTATTATACTAGTATTTAACGTTTAGTTTATTATTGCATGCATTTGTAAGGCTAATATTATCTCTTATGTTAGTGGCCAAGAAAGCAGGATGTCAGTATGTTCGTATTATTAAGGATCTTTTCTCCTTTGTGTGAATGCTGTGAGTCTGTCTGTTTGCGGCATAACTACCGTTTGAGATATCGAGTTCCTCAGAAAACCTACTGGGGTTCCAGACACCACTGAACAATGGAGTCAATTGGCCCCACCTTCTCGGAGTTATTGCACCGCCCCCATTTTATGAAATTGCAACATATTATGGCAAATGAGGTTATGACCTCAAGAATCTAAACATGAATCTCAATGCAAACCCAAACATAGGGCGATGTGAGATTTCGTGTGAATTCAGTCACCACGATCCCCATGATTTTCATCGTGATGATCTGATAAACAGTGCAATTAATTTGAAAAGACACAAACCTTTTTTTACACCATTTGCCACAGTTTATTCTAACATTAAAATATGTTAGACAGTCAGTAGTTCCTGATGGAATAGGCTTTTGTTGATTATTTTATACTATCTGCTGTATTTGACGTATTATGTGGAAAACAAGCGGAAATTCTGTGGAACACATTTTTAAAAATCTGAGTGAAAAATACCGCATAGCAGTACATCACAACCTCATAATATAGTACTTGCTCATAAGCACATATGATGCTCATATGTACTAAAAACTAAAGTGTAAGTATATTATGTAAATACTCGAACCCATAATGCAGCGTCATTGCAATAACAATGATCGAAGGCCTTGGATAACTTACTTAACCTACATTTTTGTCCCATTTTGCAAATAAATTTCCCCGTTATACTGTACATGCCACAATCATGGGTTCCTTGAGTTGCTACCTTAAGTGTTGACAATAGTGTCATTTATTGGCCATCTTCGGGTACGTTACTCAAATACTAATGGCTAGTAAACATGAATAGTAATGTCCGGAAACGAAGGCTATAATTAGCAAAGTGTCATTGTAGTAATTGTAACTTATTGTTAGTAATTGGGCTGATTTGTGACAGAAAATGAGTTTTTTGTATTGTAGTACATTGGACTATCATATTATTATCCTTATGCGTACATATCTGGAACGCTTGCATACAGTTAAATTAAAAACTAATACATATAAAAGTACATAATTAAAGGTAATTGTTAGTGCCACTGCTACTACCACTAAAAGTCTATGCTGTAAAATAGCAGAAAATGCAGATATAATGTCAATCATGTACTCACGAAAGATTCCGCATCAAACCCTCAATTACTATTTGTACATCTACTACGCAATGTCATTAAATACTGAAATGGTGTAGGAAATCCAATGTATAGTAATAATATGTATTTATTGATAGCTGCATATGAATATGACTATGCATACAACTAACAATATAACTATCTATTTGATAGTGATATGCAAATAACTACCAGAGAATGTGCGTCTAAGATAATTAATTCCGCAGCAAATGCAATTAACAATTGCCATTATCTATTGTATGTATTACACTACATATTAAGTATGGTATTAACTATAAATCTAAACATCTAAACTACCAAGAGATTATATATATTCATGGTGGTCCATATTTTATATGCAATAATTTGGATTTGCAATTGGTATATTTGTGGATAAATAGTTGTATTCTCTATAATAATAAACCATGGCAATGGGTGTCCAACTGTATTGGCAGGCAGTGAACGCGGTTAGGTGTGCCCACCTCTGCAAGT
>JAQFYC010003235.1:0-21602 GCA_034694165.1 Tomocerus mixtus | reverse complement strand
GACCCAAAAACTGAAATTACCGTTTTTGCCTAGGCATTACCGGTAATGCCTTATTACCGATTTTTCCGGTAACATATGTACAACAAAGAGATGGTATTCACAGAATACACGACTCCTGAGGTAGATGTATATCTACATACATGGATATAATAATACTAGTATATACTAATACTACATACATATTTCTACAGTATACACAACTTACACTTTATATTCTAGCATAGTAAACGAAAGATAATTTTCGACTGACATGCATGACGTTATACATTATAATACATGTAGTTTAGCAATGTTTCGCTACATGACCAGGATAATACTAATACAAATACTACTGACCTTTAAAGTTCATTTCTCCAAATTGTATTTTGGTCTGGTCTGGTTCTGCTATCCAGTGTCCAGACCAAGTGGATAGTGGAACCAGGTTGACCAGATAACCAGATATTTCGGTATGTTAGTTAAGCATACCTATGTATGTAATATACATTTTTCGCTTGCTTCCCATTTTGCCAACCATATCAGGTCGGAACATAATTGGATGAAATCATTACTATTCTGTTACGCTCGATTTACTTCTGACGATTAGTAGCTTTTTACAATCTAAGTAGTCCCTGGTATATATTTGTGTATGTATTCATTAAAATTATCTCGACAACAGTCTAGTATATGTATATTCAATCTCAATCTTCAGAATGCAGACGCATAATATTATGCATGTAACCGCAAAGAGAGTAATAATATATCTGTAGAAATAACTTAAATAACCGAAGTGTTGCAATAATTTGTTTTTGTCAGAACTATAAGACTTGACTTAAGTGTAGGTATCGGTATCACTGTATCTAAAACATGCAGATCTAATCTTCCATCTAATCACCCCATAATTTATAAAGAGCTTGTCTTTGCGGCTCATCATTTTAATTCATTTTACACTTGGGTGCAGCTAGCACAAAACCACGGCACGATATTACCACAAAATGCGAACATGAAACAGCTGCTGAAACTCGTTAGTTAATTGTGTCACACGAAAGAAAGAAAAGCTCTTGGATCATCTTTTTAGCGTAATGAATAAATATTTTTGCAGGATGTGTGTACATGAGCATGCAGAGGGAATTAACTCGTATACGGCAACAGCAATACAGCACAGAAAGGTAGGTTCGTGTTGTGTTGTGACTGCGGTATAGTGCACACAGTTAGTAAGCAGTTTCAGCAAATATATTATGTGAATGAGAAGCTAATAAATATTAAATTCATAAATCATATAGATAGGTAGGATAGAATGTAGCAACTAGTAAAGTTCTGTAGCAGTAGTACATAAACAATACACATGATGAATGCTAATGACTCATGAATGACTGAAGACGAGTGAGTCAAATCTACCTTAATATATATAGTTGTGATTGTGATATGATCTACATCTGTATTTACATGTAAGCACATAAATGCAACTAATGCAAGCACATAAATGTTGCATTGTAGTAATAATTACATTGCATGGCCTATAGTCATAGTATGAATGTATTAAATATTTAGCAGTCAAGCTTAAAGTACTATGTGCAGAAATAGACCTGCCTTAAGGGACCCAAATATTTTCAGTGTGTACAATTATAATTACAATTACAAAAGGTAGGAGGATTCATCAGTACTTTGACTGACTTGACATATTCATGTATTGAAAATATTTTGCAATTTATGTCCATTACTATATAGTATATAGCTTTATATTTGTTAAGAGCTATTTTAAGAGAAATTGGATTTCTAATTAGTGAAAAAACGATTTTTGGTACCAAAGTAAGAAAACTATACGGATGTTCCTAACACGCTAATATATTATAAAGGGCCCTACTCCCACGTCAACAACTCCCACTTCAGGGTTTGCTGTAGCATGACTTGGATAGATTAAGATAATAAAACTATTAGGCAACCTAAATTCTTTTAGCTGTGAGAGAATGTATGTTTAACTTTCGTTGGCAATTCGTTAAACAATTGGGTTATGTAAACATTTAAACTTTTATGCTAGATCTAGTGTTGTATATCTTGCATACTGCTACTGGTGTAAGTGGTGTATTAGAGAAACTGAGATATTTGAGTAAAACGTCAATATGCTATTATAAACAACTATCCGGGTTTTGTTTATGTGAACAATATTTATGCAAGTTAAAGAGAGATTTATATCAAATTAAGTTACCTGATAAATGGTCTTTACTCGGACTGCTTTTGAAACACTTTCTCGAACTTGGGCCGCACTTCCTGGCCTTCCCAAGGCACGGGCAAATTTCCTCTCTGCCATTTCCACCAATGTTTTAAATGTTACTTAATTTGTTGCCATTTCCAAACATAATTAAATTATTTTTCCACACAGGCAGTTCGTAATTTTTTCGCGAATTTCTGTAAAATTAGTAGATAATTAATGCTGTATTTATTGCATTTGTTTACGGTTTATCAGTCTCATATTTGCATTGTCTGTTCTATCCTGTCACTGTCTCACATTAACTTAAACAGAGGGTGGGTAGAGTTGCAGATGAGAATGTAACAATTACTTAAAAACATTTTTTGGTTTGCACAATATCATAATTAAAATAATACAAGATTCTACTTTCTAGTCTTCCATATTGTATCCAGATTTAAATCTGAGATTGCATTTCTTCTGCCTAACTGTATATAATTGTAGCGAAGGGCTTAAAATGTGGGTATCATCTTTTACAGCACTTACGTCTAAAAATGCACAAGTAGATTATAAATTCAGGTAATAAGAATCAGATAGTTAATATGGTATATATGGTACTTATATGGCTCCTTTGCTCCGGTAATCATAAATACTTGAATACAATAAAGTTGGCGATGGTAAATGGAGAATAAAAAAATTATGTCTTCAAGATTGAGAGATTCATGGCACTACCACCTTAATACAATTTTAAAATATCATAATTTGTTGCACATTTCCATTCCAATCTATTTCGAAGTGTATAATTAATTAAAGCAATCAAGCCTCCTTTTCGTATCCTCCGTATCTGGTAACATTTTTAGTTGTGAGTAAATGGTGGAAGACCAGAATAATACTTGGGTTTGAAGAACAAATGTGGTACAGGCAGGGAGAAAATAAATATCTTGATGGCCTTCCTGGAAAAGCTGGACAGTCTGGCTGGAGGAGTCTGTACTGTACTGGGTTATCTGGTGTCTTGATAAACCGATGCCATTCTGCAAAGAAAAATGCAATTTTTAGAAAAAGTTTAGCTTCCATTTACCTCATATTTACTATTATACAGTTGCTCTCCCCTGTAAACTTTTTTACAGTGTAAATTATCAAACAGAAGTAACATGAACATTTTAAGTTTACTTATTAATATCAGTCGGTCAGGAAAGGAATAAAAAACATTAAGTGTTAAGAAGTTTGCATTCTTGATTCAATTTTGAATTTAAAAAGTTACAAATTAATATTCAAAACAAATTACAGGCTTTACTCCAACTCCAACATCTTGCCCTAAGCTTATACAAATGTAATTCATTTCTATTAATTATTAAATAAGTTAAAATTATTATCACATAAATTAATTCATAATTATACAATATTTCCAAAAAATATTTACCTGGTCCAGTGGAAAAGGAAACTGATAGTTTGGGTTTAGCTTTCAATGATGGCAATTTAAAATGTCCCTCATATACACTGAATACTGAAAGCCTGGAAAAGCGGGCACCTTTGACAGATAGAGGAGGATAAAGTTAGTCTTCTATTGCCCTGTTCTCGTGTACCATCTTCAAATGATCTTTATAGCTGTACTGTTTTTTGCGGATACGGATCTGATCTGGGGATGCGATGCATGTAATGTAAACTGTATGTAGTATGTATATGTAGTATACTAATGTATATATGTATATTTTCTGGACAATTATCTTCATATGATTTGAATTCCAGATAAATTCCAAAATCGGGCACTTAGATCGTTTCTTTCCTACATATTGTATCCGAGCTCACTTAACTCAGCTTAAATGCTTATTTATAGCTTTTATCATAACTATAACTAAATATATATCAAGTTATCTTACTAACTACATACAATACTACACTGTTTAGTGTTTAGTACACATAAAGCCAAACGAGGAATTTCCCTAGAAATTGTTTTAATTTTTGATACTAGTATTTATGTACACCTATGTGCGACTATGTGTAATAATAATTAATTATTAAATTTGGAACTGAATTTTACATGTCCTGTGTCTTATTTTCAGGTAATACTAAAAGGTGTAATCCGTTTGGTAAAGTGTATAGGGAATCGAATGAATGGGTAAAATTATTTAAAGATCATTAAGACTAACTTTTCTACTTTACCACTCCCAGTTTTTTGGCTCCTGCTTATCGAAGGACTACTTACTTTTATTTGCTATATTGTTAGGCAAATCAGGCTTTATTCATCGTTAAACCGATTGCTGAAAGAATGTGTTCACATAAAAGACAATGAGAATAAGCGTAATCATCTTCCACCTTCAACATCCGCGTTAAGTATGCTTAAGTTTTAAGTGGTGTGTCTGCACATACTTTATCATACTAATTTTGTCCATGACTTCACCTTTATGCTAATTTTGATCTTATGCGATGTATAGATCCCATTATGTAATAAACAC
Organism: Tomocerus mixtus; assembly: GCA_034694165.1. Taxonomy (NCBI): domain Eukaryota; kingdom Metazoa; phylum Arthropoda; class Collembola; order Entomobryomorpha; family Tomoceridae; genus Tomocerus; species Tomocerus mixtus. The sequence continues at coordinate 16,988 of JAQFYC010003235.1, read as the reverse complement.
TTTACTAGTCGCGTCCGTGTAATATAATATCCACCACCACCCGCATGTCGGCTTGGGTTTTACATAATTCGCCTTTACTCCTACTTGCAATTCCAATTTGTCTATTGTCGACTGATGATAGTATAATGTGTAGACAGATATACGCGTATATGAATAGTTCAGCCCTAATCCGATTCTAATTTCTATACATGCAAATGCAACAGTCCACATATCAATCGCAACAATAATATATAAAAACTACTCATAAACTTGCTACTATTAAAAATTGTATAGAGCTATAAAAATGTATTGTGCCTTTGCCATAATTGTGCCACTAATATTTTAGATTTGTATGTGCATGAATTGCAATGTAATGTATTTAAGTATACTAAACCTTGTGCTACTGGTGCAATAGTGCATTCATTCAATATATATTTGTGTGTTATATGCAATGCATGCATATAAAGCAAATAACTGTACTAAAGATAAGTTGTGGCCGTGGCCTTTTATGCACTTCTTTATTAATGAAACTTTAATATTATGGCAAGACATGTCATAAATATTGGAATCTCTGATATTAAAAGGAAGTCAACAGCCGCTCTTCCAATCATAAATTCATAATTCAGTTCGTCTAAGGATGACTATATAATTACGCATTCCCTGTGCTTGTTGTGGTTGTGTCACATCACATGTACTGTTTACTATTGAAATTGGTGAGTATGTGAGTGTGCCATTTTTGTAAGGGTAAATTGCGATTGCAATCACATACGATATCGAAATAAATTCATATATTATGTGATTGTAGCGTAATGCATCAATATTTTTAATCATCTGTGAACGAACGTATGAATTCGAGATGCTATTCAGTTAGTAAGCTGTATCAAATCTAGCCTAATTAAAACCATATTAACATTTTACCAATTACGTCATATTATGATATAAGGTAGGTTAGGTATTTTATACTTTAAATACTGTGTGCAATTATGTTAGCTGAATATTGAGAAGCATTTATATTTATGTGGAAGAAAATGCAAAAATATTTGAGATAAGGTGAAGAATATATTATAAAGAATATAATATGTTTTATAATATTTATAACACACAGAATAACAGGCTATTTTGTATCAAAGTTTTTGCATTCAACCTCAGTGTAAAAAGTATTATTATGTCACAGAATTAAAGCTATAAGTAAGTTTGCATTTGGTATTCAGAGGTCTTATTTTGAGGACCCGCATCACCACTGCTAATCATCATACTTGTCAGTTCATCTGCTTCCTCACAAATTCTAGCCAATTTCGTATCACAATTCTGCTCTGCAATTTTGGTTTGGTTTTCTTCTTCCTGCTTAGGACTATGGCTTTGATTTATTAAAGAATAAATGAATACCATTAAAAATACAACACCCAAACCTCCAAAGCAAAGCCCATAAACTAAAAATTGTTGTCGTTCCGGCAGAGCTAAGCCTTTTGCATCTGATACAACAATTGTTAAAATTGTTTGCATTCCGAGAGCCACAAAGGTAAGAACCCCGAATACTAACCCGTAACTGTCTTCACTAATGCCATGAGCTACTTCGGAGCTGAAAAATTGAATCCCAAAACAAAAATATCAATTCCAATAAAGCATATATCCCACATAGTAGGACATAGGAAGTTAACTCAAAATCACGAAAGTAGTTACCTTGCAATGGTAATCATTACAGGATGTATTAACCTAAAGATTATGTATGCAATGTATGCTTCATATAAGCTCTCCGTTACTGACATCCAAATTAGCATAATTCCTTGCAAAAATGATATGATGCTGAGAAGGCTTTCGCTCCAATGCCTCCACGAAGACAAATTAATGTACCCTACTGCAAGTGAGAGCACAGCGCCTATTTTGCCAAAAGGAAGCGAATATTTGTCAGATTATCATATAATATAAACTTTAAATGCTGCTATATTAATAATCTTTATCAGTATCAGTAGTACCTACTGAATAATGTATGTATGGCTTTCACCGCTCCATTGTACAGATTTTCTTGAGACTCTTCATTAATCTTATCCCAGAGGGCTTGGATGTAATTGATAACTTGATATTGACCAGCAGAAGCTGCAGCCCACCACAGTGACCATTTCAGGATATGTGAATTGAAAAAGGCTTTCTTGAAATCGCTCCATAGCATTTCATATGCTCTATACAAAGATCTTCGGAAATTATTATTGCCTCCTTCCGGAAGATCACGATTAAAGTAAACTGATTTGTTAGCTTTGGGAAGGAATAAAGAAATTAAAAACGCTCCACATACAGCGACCAGAGAAATGTAATTTAATTCATGGTAGCTCATTAGCCCTGAGGAGACCAAGATTTGAGCAAGAGCTGCGCTAATAAACTTTCCTAATAATATTGCACAATTAGTAAATGATGTCACTTTTTTGTAATGCTTTTTCTCAACTTTGGCGTAAATGTAGGTGTAGTAGGCCACTTCGGTGGAACAAGCCAATCCGTAAAATATTTCTACGAACTAAGAGAAAACAGTAATGTAATTAATATTTTATACGCTTGTATTCATATATACTTAGTATAAATGGATTTACATACTTTAGGTAACTTACAATTATGGCTGTCAAGTCCATTCCCCATATTAGAAGCACCCATGTTATTACATAAGAAACCCCCTCGAAAATAATGACAGGTCGATAACGAAGAAAGTCAGTTACTAAAAATACCACTATTAGAGTTCCAAGTGAAGTGTAAGTTGACACTGGGAAAGCAATGTGGATGACCTAAGTATATCACCAGTAACCAAAAAAAAAGTTTAATTACTACATAATATGTATAGGTATTTTCATGCATGTATTGTACACAGCAAAATAATTAAAATAATGACAATACACATGATAATAATGGAATAAAATTCTACCTTAAAGATGGCAATTATGTGTTTAATTTAGTTAACGCTTTATACTTATACACATACATATCCACATGAGGTTAGAGTCAATGAAATTCAAAAACATTCTTGTAAATCTTACCTCTTCTCTTGTTACATTTTTGAAATCGACTAAATATTCAGTAATAAATGGTTCCGAAGGTCTAAGCTCTTTTAGAAACCCAAACGAGCAAAGCACAAGTGTTATCCAAAGCCATTTCCTATCTTGAATTGCCATTGTCTCAAGTTAAGTTAGTAATCTCACCACGACCACCATCACACGTTGAGTAATACTAGATTTTGTAGTATAGGCATGGACAGTATATATATAGAGTTTGCATAATATTATGTTTGTGTGTATTAATAGGTCTGGCCTGCCTATGCACACTACTAAGAAGTAAAGCACATTCACATTAAATACATTTAAAACAAATGTGAATCATATGTACCAAAATGTGCGTACATAAACAACTACAATACTTTTGAAACTAAACACAACAATAGGATATATAATATGGCAAGCTATGTATTTGGCAGTGTATTCTGTGCTACGATTTTACTGTTGTCTGTAATAAATGATAACTATTTTAAAAAACTCTTTCGCGTTTGTTTTATGTATTGTTTGTTACTGGTATCTGTGCATGTTGGTAAATCCCATAAAACGGGATGTACCTTTATCGTATTATGAAGTTTGCTTTACACTTTTTGGTACAAAAACTTAAATTAAGATGTACCTACTTTAATGCGATCATGTATATATAGTAGATATGTAATGGACTTACAGCAATTGTCATTTAGAGTAGATACATGTAAGTATAGAAAGTAAAACATCGTAAGCTATATAAGTGCTATCATCATCACTAACTTTAAACTTTATATACACAGTACGACTGCGAGTGTCGTTTGCATCATTATTATAGAGCTGTTTGCCTCCTAAAGATAAGATTCAAAGAAAGTCAAGTGCAAGCACAATTTAAGCTAGCCGTGGCTTGTCATTACAATATTTGAGTCTTTATTACGTAACATAACAGGTACCTACTAATATATGTAAGTATGTAGAACATTAGTACATTGTGGCAGAGTATGTTAGTATGCACATACGTAAAAATATTTATGAAGTCCGTAATTTCCACATAAAGTAGTCGGTCAACCTCTCCAAACGACACAAATCATAATTAACACAGTAAGTGCAAACATTGTTATCCCAAATATGATAGTTTTCTTATCAATCTTCTACACTCCATACCGCGAATTCATAAAGCTGCCAAGCACTAATAATAAATGGGGCGATAATTAATTTTGAAAGATATGATCTGGCCTAATAAATTAATAATTTACATTATATCATCAAACTAATTACCAATTTAATGTCAATATATTTAATATCGTTTTAAGTAGGTACATTAGTTGAAATGTACGGTACATAATGTACCAACTATTATCATTTTCAGCAAAGCCGGTGACAATGAAACGACAAGATTAAGGACGCTGTAAAATAAACGTCCTGCATAAGGTTCCGCTGCCAATTTATATGCAAAACTAAATAGGTAGTACCTACTACCTACATACTTTGAAAATCAAATGTTCCATAAATGCACTATTAAATCAGAGAGTCTTATAAGTATCAAGATTACTGAACGCTGTTTTTATAAACATTGACTATTTATTCCATATTAAGGCAATACTCTACAGTGATAGTCGTTTTATATAATAACATAAGAAATTGGTTTATTTCATTAGCATTAGATTCAAAATTACATATATTTCCATTTACCCTCCTTCATTCGACGTTGCTGAATCTGGTCTCTAAGCCAAGTTGGGGTACTATGAGGGATAAGATATGCCATTGGATACTTAGGAGGCTTAGGTGGGGGGATAAATGGATGTCTTTCCTTAAGCTTCTCAATAAGCAATTCTTTCTGAAGTTCCTTGGGATCCTTATATTGATCAAGATATTTATCAAAAGGCTCCCTATGTGGAAACCACACCTGCTCCGGCAAAGTTGCTTCCGGAAAGTCGTATTCATAAACTGGTTCTTTCATTTCTGAAAAAATAAAAATACAATACTAATTTTAATTTAAATAGATATACAAACAGGAGAGAAATAAGAGCAATCAAGTAATCACTCACAGTGGTAATAACATTGATTCATTAAATCACTAAATCACATATATTAATAATGATACTATTCCATTCAATATTCAATACATAAAGAGAGAAGACTCACCTAAAACGTGATGGAAAAATTCTGTCAGAGTTTGATCCCAGTTTGACTGAAAGAATGCCAACCCTGCAGGTGTCATGTTGTCCTGAAATTCCCGGTAGAAATCATAAGTGGAAAACGTTCTTGCTGCGAGGTTTTTACAAGGTAATTCTCTTTGGTATTGGGAGAAATTCAATTTTTTATCTTGTTTAAATAAAACGAATACATATCTACAGAATCCAATCCCACGTAGAGGAAAAGGTTGAATATAATCGCAAATTTCTTGTCCTTTCTCTATATTACTTCCTGGGATGTTTCCCCTAGCATGTTAAAGTAGTTCATATTTCATTTTAAAATGTTAAGTAACACATCAACACAAGATAATGTTTCAACTAATGAAAATGTTATGTATAGAGGGTCAAACGGGGAATGTTAATAAATTAAAGTGTCCAGAATATTTGTCTTTTCGCCTACAATCTAGAACTAATTAATTAAAAATGTATTCATTGCTTACACCATCCAGTGAATGTATTCCCCTTTCTCTTCAGTTAAGTGACAGTCAGGCGTCGTCATCATCAATGTGAATAATTCGTCCTCTTTAGAAGTGTACCTAACTATTGGCTTGTGAACAGCCTTAAAAAATAAACAATGTAAAAGTTACGACTTTATCACATACATACTGCGGCATTACTTCTTATGCCTTATACATTAACGAATAACAAAACCAATTACTTCATGAGGCTTGATCAGAGAACCACGATGGACAGGAACTATTACATCGTTTTCAGCGTCCACTTGAAGTGTGTACTGTATGTCTAGTGATTTGACGGGGACAAAGTATGCCTCGCCAAATAAATCTTCATAAACCCCATAATATTCAGCAATTTTCTGAATCTGAAATGGTCCATTTGACTGCATCCATTCTTTGGTTACAGCATCGATAGAGACTTTCACTAAAATCAGAATTCCCCTTTCGTTAACAAGTTTAGAGATCTTTAGTAGATCTAAAATAAACAACTTGTATCTTATAACTATGATTCATATAAATTATTGCTATTAAAGTTATTACAATTTCTATTTAAAGCTGCTTTTTGCAAATCGATATTGTTTTTTATAGACTTCCTATGTTGCAGACGTTCCGAAAGGACAGCTTTCCTACTTGGACGAGAGTATGAATATCCGATATCAACTTTGTAGTGCAACTCTGGATCCTTAGCCTCCACATTCCATTCTATAAAGACAAGAATATATATATGATTTTAGCAAGTCAACCAATGGAATCAATTAATTTTTAAATAACGATTTCCATTTAGATGGTAAATCTAATTTGCTTAACTTAAATATTCAACATTATAATTTTAATATCATAAATATAGAAACAGAAATTAATTTATTCATGTGCCAAATAGCAACTCAATACAAATCAACTAGCAGCTATAGTATAGCTCTAAAGATAAGTTGTAAATGCATTAGTACATAATTTGAATTTAAAGTTAGTAATGTAGCATGTAGTAAATAAAAATGTATATGTACCTTGCACTTTCTGAGCTAAGGTTTTTGCAACTACAGGATCCTTTCCTCGTTTGATCCATCTGTGTCGAATGCCCGGCCTTTCAATCAAGTGGACAATCCTTTGACAACATCGATTCAGAGATAGAGACATTTTTTATGTCAATATCTCCTGTCTCAGCGCCGGTTACAGACAAACCAGCTATTGATCCCAAATAAAAATCTTTATTTATTGATTTTATAGAATATTATTTTGCATTTTTCATTTTTACATTTTACATTAAAAAAGTATTATATATGAATAAAAAGAGGTAACAAACCATTCAAATCTAACCGTAAATTCGTGTAAATTCACTCAAAAATACCGAACCGGACCAAACAGCTGATATTTTAGCGAGAGCTTGAAAATCTTAATTATTTTAATGTTATTGTTTCTGAATGAAATCCAGCCTTATAAATTAGCTAAATATTCTGAATTTAATTCAAACCGGTGTGGCAGGAAAGTAATTGGTGATCTGATAGGAGGAATGCAAATGTGTTATGACATAGCGGCAAATGTTAAACTTGATGTTTATTGCGCCGACACAAAGGACCGCCACCGCCATTCGCAGTCGGGATTTCGGAGTTGTTGGACGTAATCGTAATTATCTCCAGTTTACTGATTAATACTGAGCAAATTCTACTGACTGTTCAAAAGTGAAAGGCACCTTTAATTGTCCACGTTAAATTTTTGGTGTCAGAAATGGCTCCAGCCGCAGTTGACAAAGAGACATTTGCTCGGCGTCTTGGCCGACTTTATAGCAGTTGGAAAGTAAGAATATTTTTCAATTTTGACTTAAATTGTACCATTAATTATTGTTACAGTATTACAATTAAGTATTTCCTTATTTAATTACTAAAGACGTACAAAATACGTTTTGAGCATCTATGTTTTGAGCGTGTTTTAAACAAGTATTTTGATCATTAATGTGAAGTAAGTAACTACCAATGATTTTAAATGGTAAAAAGCGTCAACTTTTATTATTCCATTGCTTGTGCCACTCCCCTAAGTCAGTGTCCAATTGTGCCTTTTAGTTTGGTTGTTTGTATTCTGTCATTTTCAGGAAGGCAATGGGGATTGGGGTAAAGTTGATGCTGTTGCAGTCTCCGTTGGAGTGGATGAAGACATTGTGTATTGCAAATCAATGGCACTACAGGTATGAGTAAATTGCGACATTTATTTATTTATATAATATGTATTTAATGTGTAATCTATCCCCATGTTAATGTTTTGATGAACACGAATCTAATGTCAGTTGCCTCAATATTGTGTATTCTGTTTAGACGTGGCTTTTTGGGTATGAACTCCCCGATACAATTATGGTGTTCTGTGAATCTTCAATTTATTTCTTAAGCTCAAAGAAAAAAATCGAGTTTTTGAAGCCACTTGAGTCAAAAGAAGAAAATGGACTCCCATCAGTTAAACTTTTAATTCGAGATAAGGTAAGCATACAATACCATGTTACCAAAATTCTATAACCATAAAATAGTTATTAACTCTTTTATGATTTCGCTCTAGGCTGATAAAGACAAGGCTAATTTTGACAAAGTAATCCAAGGCTTGAAAAGTAGCAAGAATGGTAAAGCAGTTGGTGTGTTTCCAAAAGATAAATTCCCCGGAGAATTTATGGAATCGTGGAGAAGCGTTTTTGGCAAAGAAAAGTTTGAAAGCGTAAGTGGCTTATTGTTATTATTATGTTAGTATTATTTGTTTATAAGCTTTTCATTCTCGAATGCATCTTCGACGTGTTACATAATTATTTCATTAATTAAACGTAGATCGACATGGGGACAGCTGTCGCGTCCGTATTAGCAGTGAAGGAAGACACAGAAATTCATACCATGAAGCGGGCGTGTCAGGTTTCGGTGGACGTATTCGCCAAGTACTTGCGCGACCAGGTGATGGATATAGTAGATGCTGATCGCAAGGTATTTTGAATGGTTGAAGTTCAACTATTTTCCCAACTTTATTTGTTACTGATTGCGACTGTTTGGTAATGCTTATTCGCTGTAATGGTAGGTTCGACATCAAAAACTTGCTGAAGGGGTCGAATCAGCAGTTTCGGATAAAAAGTACGTAACTGGAGTAGATACCACCCAACTGGACATGTGTTATCCACCAATTATTCAAAGTGGTGGCAACTATAACTTGAAGTTTAGTGCTGTCACTGACAAAAACCTTCTTCATTTTGGAGCAATTGTGTGTTGTCTCGGAGCACGTTATAAATCTTATTGTTCCAATGTAGTTCGCACATTGCTAATTAACCCTACAGATAAGATGCAAGTAAGCCTAAATATGTGTATTGTGTATCACAAAAAGCGCAGCAGTTCAAGGTGTACCAATAAAGTAACAAAACAACCTTACTTAACCACCATTTACTTTGTGTTTTCAGGAAAATTATAATTTTTTGTGTCAAGTGGAAGAGGAAGTATTGAAGCTTATTATACCGGGAGCAAAGTTATCCGATATCTATGACCAAACCGTAGCCTTTGTCAAAAAAGAAAAACCAAATCTTTTGGACAAATTGACTAAAACTTTGGGATTTGGAGTAGGCATTGAGTTCCGAGAAGGAAGTATGGTTATCGGTCCAAAATGTCCAGCAGTCATTGCGAAGGGGATGACATTCAATGTCAATGTTGGATTTTCAGACTTAAAAAACGAATCTGCTAGTGACGACACTGGCAAAAAATATGCTCTTTTTATTGGTGACACAGTATTAGTAAATGAGGTTAGTTGATCTAACATTAGCATTATTTTATTTTCCTCTTATATTGACTTTGAATGTTTAAATCCAAGAATTTGTTTGACGTTTAGGAGGGACCTGCAACGCCGTTGGTGCAAAGTAAAAAGAAATTAAGATCTATTGGAATATTCTTAAAAGAAGATGACGAGGAAGAGGATGAAAAAGAAAATGAACCCGAGACAAATGAAATGTTAGGACGCGGCAGGCGAACTGCAGTTCTTGACTCTAAACTACGGGTAGATACAAATTATAATACAGTGTAACGAATTGACGGTAATTTAGAAGCCATTAATTGTGCATAATTATGAATTTTAGCAAGAGCATACTTCCGAAGAGAAACGAAAGCAACAACAAAGGGAATTAGCTTCTTCGCTGAACGAAGCAGCCCGAGAGCGAATAGCACAATTAAAGGGTGGGAAAGAAGTGGAGAAAGTACGGAAATCAAATATTTCTTACAAAAGTATCAACCAAATGCCGAAAGAAAAGGAAGTTGAAACTCTAAAGATCTATGTTGGTAAGTTTGTGTGTGCATATTTGAATTAATACTGAATCTTTACTAATGTAAATGTAATATATAAATTGGGGCTACAGGTCTACAGATGGTATTATGGTTACACTAGTACTGTATTAATATTGACTTTTGTTTTGTGATCTTGTAGATATGAAGTATGAAACTGTCATCTTGCCCGTGTTTGGAATGCCTATTCCATTTCATATTTCAACTATTAAAAATATTTCACAATCGATTGAAGGAGATTATACCTATTTGCGTATTAACTTTTTTCATCCGGGGGCTACAATTAGTAAAGCGGATGGCCTGTTTCCACATCCTGAAGCTACTTTCGTTAAAGAGGTTACATTCGAATTTATTTAGTTTTTGCGAATTTAAGATTTTAACTTGTAGTGGTTAATTATACGATATACTAATTCAAAATAATGTTTAAAATAGGTTACCTATCGGAGCACAAATGGAAAAGAACCAGGGGAATTGAGTGCACCCAGTGCCAATTTAAATACTGCATTCCGTCTCATCAAGGATGTACAAAAGAAATTCAAAACAAGGGAAGCAGAAGAGCGAGAAAAGGAAGATTTGGTGAAGCAAGATTCTCTCCAGGTGTCTGTAAACAAAGGCAACCCAAAATTGAAGGACCTTTACATTCGTCCAAACATTGTTCAAAAAAGAATCAGTGGAGTTTTAGAGGTACTTAACGTTGAAACTTGCATAAAAGGCATATTTAATATACCAATGTGTTGATAACTAATGTACATTACGTAGAGGTTATTAAGTACTTACACGAGTTTTTTTTCCGAGTAGGCTCATACAAATGGCTTCCGGTACACTTCTATTCGTGGAGACAAGGTGGATATTTTGTACAATAATATTCGTCATTCTATTTTTCAACCATGTGAAGGTGAAATGATCATTCTACTACATTTTCACTTGCGGGTAAGACCTTATATAAACGTAAAATTTAGAAAGGGCAATATTTTGGATTTTGGGTCCGAAATCCGAATTCTGTTATAAATATATTTTGCACAGAATGCCATAATGTTCGGAAAGAAAAAGCACATCGATGTGCAATTTTACACTGAAGTCGGAGAAATTACTACTGACTTAGGAAAACACCAGCACATGCACGATCGTGACGATTTGGCTGCAGAACAGGCTGAAAGAGAACTTCGTCACAAACTTACAACCGCGTTCAAGTCGTTTACCGAGAAAGTAGAAGGGATGACTAAAAATGATGTTGAATTTGACACACCGTTCCGTGATTTGGGATATCCTGGAGCACCATTTAGATCTACAGTTCTGCTTCAGCCAACTTCCGGCTGTTTGGTCAATCTTACCGAATGGGTAAATTTCAATTTATTTCTAATTATAATAAGTCAACCAACAGCCATTTAGATTCCAAATTCAATAATTTAAAACATATTTCTTTTCTTATAGCCTCCATTTGTCATATCTTTGGAAGATTTGGAACTGGTTCACTTTGAAAGAGTGCAATTTCATCTCAAGAATTTCGATATGGTCTTTATATTTAAAAATTACGGGAAGAAAACATCGATGATAAATGCAATTCCAATGAATATGTTGGACCACGTCAAGAATTGGCTTAAGTAAACACACTTTTGTTTTTATGTTTTTCCTATACTCTCTACAATCCTCATCTCTTACTATCCATGCTAAATCCTTTTGTTCATTACAGCTCCTGCCAAATTCACTACACGGAGGGAATTCAATCTCTTAATTGGATCAAGATCATGAAAACGATTAATGATGACCCCGAAGGATTTTTTGAAAACGGCGGATGGACTTTCCTTGAGCCCGAGTCTGATGGCGAGGCCGAGAATGATGATGAAGAAAGCGAAGAAGATGAAACGTTTAAAGTTAGCGAGGAAGAAGATTCGGAGGAGGAGTCTGACTCTGAAGAATTTTCCGAGGTGGATGAGGATGAATCATCCGATGACGGCTTTTCTGATGCTGACGGTAATGAAAGTAAAGTGATCAGAATTAATAGGCTATAGAAATAACATTCATTAAGTTTTGACTTGGCGTTGAATTTACCTAATTAGGCTAGTTATTAGTAACCGCATTTATTACTGCAGAGTGAGCTATAACATTTTGAGAATAAATATAGATGCTGGCAGCAGTGAAGAGAGTGGAAAAGACTGGTCGGATTTGGAGAAGGAGGCTGCCGAAGCCGACAAAAATAGGAAGGAATATTTTGAAGATGAATACACTAGAAAGGGCGGTAAGCGGCCAGCGGCTCCATCGTCATCAACGTCTTACCGCGATAAAAAGCACAAAAGGTATTGAGTTTGCGAATATTAATAAGTATAGACTACTCACTCCAAAAAATGTCTAAACTATTTGTAAAACTAAGATGTATTGTATTTTTGCAATTTCTCCCAGCCTGTTTATGTATTCATTAGTAATTCTTTTAATAAACTTTATAGTGGCTCTTCGTCATCCAAATCACCATCTAAATCGTCTAGAGGCCATCATGACAAGGGGAGAGACTCCGATCGTCGGAAAGATTCTGATCGCCGTAAAGACTCTGATCGCCGCAAAGACTCCGATCGCCGTAAAGACTCCGATCGCCGAAAGAGTAGTGGTAGCAGCGATAAGAAGAGACCCAGAGAATCCTCGCGAGATTCACCCAAGTCGTCGAAAAAATCCAGGTATGTTTATATTTTTAATTGCATCCAAGCCAATTCATGGCAAGTACTTCATTTTTAATGTGTTTCTATTTTATTTTGTTTTAGGAGGTAAACTTTTGAAACCTGATTTACTCACCGAAGGAGGACAAACTTTAGGCTAGCTAGAATTTTGGAATGTTGATTAATAATCAGTGAATTTGGATTTTAAAACTAATGTCATTTTTACTCGTGTGACTGCTATAATGTTAGTGATTTAGTTAAAGTACTGAAGTACTGTATATGCTTTCCAATTTAGTTAGATACGTGTGATTTAATCAATAACAAAATGATGGTGTAAATGTAATACTGTCTCCACAAAAATGACGGATTAAAAATAAACATTCATTTTCACCATTAAAATAGCAAACTAGTTGCATAATGTTTGTTAAGAAATAGTACAGTATATAAAGTAAATACCTAAATAATACATTTGTTACCCTTTTTCCGTGAAATAAACTAACAAATCCCACTTCTCAACTTCTAGACGAATGAAAAGAATAACAATGTAGTATAGTTTAAGCTTTTGTAGCCCCGAACGCGATAATAGATATATGTGAATATTTGTTAACCACATGGTACTAATTACGGAGAGTGGTCTACGTTTCATTTTACATTATGGAATCGGATATTTCTATTTTTAGGTTAGTCAAATTACATGTCTCTGTGTGTTAAAAATCCAAATATTGAACGAACAAACAAATATTTCCTATTTGTATAAAATGTAAATACACTTGTCACTGTTTAGCTCAGTTTATGCACATATTATGCTGTTTAATTAGGTAGTAGTTTGATTATCTAATTAAATAACTTGTTTATAATTAAAAATTGACGCATTGGAAATAAATCATTCTTTTTTGGTGTACATGCTGGTTCCTATGTATTGTGTATTTATTACGTAGGGAAATTGTAAGCGAGGGAATAATTGACTTTATTTCATTTATTTACACAGTTGTTAGCAAAATCTTTAGTACAATGTTAGCAGCTCGTATTTTAAGTCGAAGACGAAATTAAATGTTTCTCCGTGAGGGTGTTGTCTTTTTGTGCAGTATGTTTCTAGTTGCTTAGAAGGAATTGCAATTCTGAAACACTTCTCTAATTCAGATTGCGACTTTCTTTCTGAATAAACGGGGACGGTCCAATCACACCTAGAACTCTGTTAAAATGAGATTTCAGTCTTTAGATGATTAAATTTTCCCGTAACGCACTATATGAATAATTGCCATAAACATACACTTAACGAAGGTTTTTTCCATTTTAAAAAAAATAATTCCATAATTCCATACCTCATCATGTTTCATGTAGATGGATACTTTCACTCTATATCTAGAGGCATCCTCTTGTGACCCTATTATTGTGAACCATAAGTAAACAATTGAATATTCGATAGTCATTTTCCTCAGAAATACTTCTTCGTCATATTCTAGGTAATAAGTCGGCCAAGGTCCATCTACGGTTACACAATGTACTCTTTATTATGTCCACATGCAAGGCTATGTATAGATTCCTGAAGTTGCATATATGAAATAAAATTCGTTTCCAGATTCATTGGATGGTTACCTGCTTTCAGAGAGTTTGAATATTCTGACATTGCCAATACATTACTTGTCATCTCAAAGCCTTCAACTTGATGGTCAACTTTTAAGTGACGAAAGTAGTCTTTGAATCGAAAAAGAGTTCCAGGACATCTTTTTACCTCCCATTCGAAACAATTCAAGCGCCTAATTATATAGAGCATAAAATTGATTGGTACAACATTATATTGTTGCTATTTGCAATACTTATTACAAACTATACGTATAATTTGTTGGCAAATTGACTTGTCTTATAGTCTTACTTTTCTATGATATATCATTTTCTAATCCTTACCGGAATTCACAAACAGCAAGATGGTCTCTATACTCTGACCCCTTTACAACTTTCGGACACCCATCTGCTAAATATTTGCACCAAAAAGATGAGCTGGCTACGATCATTTCAACCGTGGCATTTCGGGCAGTTTTTGACAAATCTTCATTACATATCCCACAATGTAAGTCATTTCGACATCGACCACAGATTGTGTGACCTGAAGAACATGTGTAAATTGGAGCTAAAGGTACCTCGTTGCAAATTGGACATTCTAAAGCCTTTTTCAGATCTTTTGAGGGTGCCAATTCTTTTAATGCCCCAACTGCAGCACTGAAAGAAATCGTAACAATTTACATTTGTACTGTTACTGCACTAACTATGCTATCACTCTGTCACTGTGTGTGTTACGTGTGTGTACTCGTTCGTACAGAAAGACAATCTGCTTGGCTAAAGGTTTAAAAGCTTTACAATTTCAACCTATTTTAGACATCTTTTTCTTATATTTTAAATCATGTACAATATATTAAGAGTACAAGTTAGAATGCATGTTTTTACTACTACTAAAAGCACTAAAAAATTTACCTGTCTCGTCGGTTAAAATAGTCCATTTGTGAAAGCGAAATGAGATGTAGGATGTAACAGCAAATTAGGCAGTAAGTATGCAAATATAAATTGTTTACTAAAAAGTTGACTTTTTGGGTTACTTTCTTTTTTTACAGTAAACTACTAGTTATATAGGAAGTTATGTATCGTAATAAGGGGAACCACCTTTCTACGAGGTCTAGGTCTACGACTAACTTTGCTGACGGAACTAAATATTTAACTGATATGAATTTAGAACGTATCTATAACTCTATGTAGGTATCAGTGGAGATAAATAGTATTGGTCATTTTGGCATCGATGATGATAATAATGCTTGTAATCTTGAAAGTAATAAAGATCACATGAAATCCAATTATGTCTACTTTAATTATGGGATTTGTGGTATACAATTTTGCGTAGTAAATTCGCTAGGCAGTCCCCGTATATAATTTTAGAGCACCCTCCATTAAGTGTAAGTAATTTATTTGAGATTTGACTTTTAATATGGCATAGGATAAACATTAACTTTTATGTGTACGTTTAATTTGAATTTTGAGTTATCTAATATCTTTAGTGTTGCATGTTGATTTGGTGATAATGAGTAATCCAGGATTACTCTCAGGATATCAACCAAGGCTCGCGTAATTGCTCTTCTTTGTCGGACGTCTGTTTACGTACAATATTTTGAATATAGGTACATAATTACTATTTATTCACCTGGCAAGAATGGGTTTGCAATTAACAATTTGAGATACATTTGTCCAACCACTACATTATATACAGACTATGCAGTTGTATGTATAAGCACTCGAATACCAGATCGAGTAGGTATTATGTGGGATTAGTAATCAATTTTAACGTTTCATTTTGCCAATTTTTCTCTAGGGTCATTGCCAATGTGCGTAGCCAAATAATTACAGTGAAATAAAATCCGAATGCTCATGATTAACTTAAGTTTAAGTACTATTTTGGTTTGGTTATACGCAATACGTTAGCGTTACCTATACATAAAAATAATTCCGTGCTCAACATGGAATGACGTTAGTAGCCTATTTTAGCATTAATTTTGCCAATTTTTCGTTTAATATAATTTTACTGTTCTATTTCAATCTCGGGTTTTGTTCGTCGCTGGTTTCTTGTATTACTGTCCAATGACTACATCTTCGTTCTGTTTAGCAAGCCATATTCGGCATCTTGTGTTCCTTTGAATACTTTTATGGTGGTTCACGCATGTAGACTGATATCACAATATCATTTTATTGCGATATGATATTGTTCATAAACTTATTTCTTTGGTGTGGATGATAGGTAGTCAAGTGTTCTGTATTATACAAGTAGGGAGGATTAGGATTTTATTAGTGCCTATGCTTATTTTTCGAAAACTCATTATTCCTAAACTAGATATGCCATTACCGTTATGGCTGGTTAAAAAGAGTAATATAAACAAAATTCCAAATTAATTCTCCAAGTTTATTGGCATTATCAACATTTTATATGTATACATTTCATTGTAGATAACAGATGAGAACGTAATTCCTGCTCCTGCATGCTATTGTTGTGTATTATTTATTGTATTTATTGTAGCATGTATGTAACACACAAAGTGCAGATCTGTACGGATACAATAATTATATTGCGGATCAAGTATAGCGTTTATTATACTGGACTGGGCGTATTCAATTAGCAAATGCGTGGATATTTGGTAAGGCATTTCATTCCAATAACTAATATAGTGTTGTGTAGTCACGTCACAATTATTACTATTACTCAACCTGGGAGGGAAAAATTACCTACATACATTCATACATGATCTCAATTTTTCAACTTCTTAAGGTGTAATGGATAAATACAATCACGTCACAAGTCATCTATTAGGAACTAAATACTTATTGTTAAATCTACTAATCCTAATGTAAAAACTAATTCTTCTCGTACGCTACGGAAAATCCTTAGAAATAGAGAATTTGC
>JAQFYC010003234.1:0-21607 GCA_034694165.1 Tomocerus mixtus | reverse complement strand
ATAAGAATATAAATATTAGATATTAATATTTATAGCAATATTTATTTGTAAGGAGTGAATAAGTTAAGATCTAGTATGTAAGTACCAAAATATAAATATAAGATATTAGTATTTATACTGATATTGATAATTGTAGAATGTAAGTAACGTAAAAATAGTATAAGGTATAAAGTATAAAATAAGTTATTAATATTGATAGTGATTTTTATACTAGTAAGATTTAAGTAGTGAAATGTTGAATTAGTTATATAGATATTAAGTTAAATAATAGTAATAATTTGAATTGAATTAATTTGGAAAATGTTATGTATGAGATGTTTGCGAGAATGAGAATCAGTTCCAACTTGGATTCCGTCAAGTATAGACGTGTATATTTGTTGTGTGCCAGTCCCTAGGAATAAATCCATTTTAAGTTAATTTAAAAAAGTTGAATTCTCTGGAGGATTTATTGTTTTGGATCAGCTATATCCAGCATACTAGATCAGGTACACATAATATAGTCTTAGGAGTCATCCAGTTGTTAGCTCATAAGATAGATTGTGCATAAGGCATTACCTAAGAAAAGATTGTTTTAAGTATCATACAAGTTTGGTGCTTAAAGCTGGTCCTTCGAAAAAACATAAGAACTTTAGTACGAATAGTAAAGGCTACAAGAAGAAGGAGCTATTGAGGAGACTGAGTGTTCGCAAGGTTCGCTCAGTTACACTACATATGTGTATCCATCCATAATTCTCCTTAATAGTAATATCGACAAAATATGTAACAATAGTACCTATGCAGTACATAGGCATCATGGAACTTTGGATTATTTTGGCTTATCTTCAATTATCTTCAGTTGAATATTATCTTAAGTTATATTATTAGCAATAAGGTATTTTAGTTGCAAATTATTGATAAATGTTATCAATATATTTTGCAAGCAGTAACTTACATCAACGTAACACTTGGATATTGCATTAACTAATTGATTTGTAGTAGGGTATTGTATAACTAGATTAATTTCAGTTCGATCATTGAAGTTAATTGAAATTATTCATCCTATCCATTTACATTCTTCTGTCACAGATTACCTGAAAGCTGATTAGATTTGTATTTGCAATTTGCATGTAATGTAGTAAAGCTGTGCCACTCTACATAGTTTGCAAAAAATAAACAAATAATTCCATTAAGGAACTTAATGAAAAATCAATGTGGTCAATTTTTTGCATGCACCTTTCAAATTAATACTTGGTAATAATTTTAGTATAAGTAGGTGTACTGAGATGTAACATTAATAAATATTTTACATTAATACATACTTAATTACAGATATAAAAGATAAACGTATATTTATATGATGGATATCAACAGAGATTGATTGCCATTGCATTGATATTGGCATTGCATTCCGATTCCGGTTGATAATGCTTTTTCCTAGGATAAATATTGCTATTGTACAGAAATAGTATAGTATGTCAAATTATAAGGACAGAGCAAAGTCACCATAATATTTTATTTGTACACTTTTTGCAAGATAAATAGTTTATTAGCTGTGCTATGTTACATATTATATTAGTAGCACATAATGCATACCTATTTGTACAAGTTGTCTTTCGACTGTGACGAAGAATTTGCAATTAATTTCTTGCAAAAGTGTGAACATTCCCAAGGTTTGCTCTTGAAGTTTTAATTAGAGCAGTTGAGACAGTTCGTATGCTTAACTGTCATTTACATTTTGCACTGCACTCATTAGAATACATACATCTCTATGTAAAATACAAATAATACGAAATGCTTTACCATAATAATAACATTGCATTATACATGCAAAGTTGTTTCGTACATTTCAACCATTCTAAGCCAAGAGTACGCGTCATATTGTAGCTGAAAGAAACTGATTCATATCCTGTAGATATTATTACCGATTACGAAATAATAAGTTATATATTTGCCTACTTCAAGAAATTATTTACAAATTATTGAACACATTATATTACATATTGTAATCCATTACGTGTATTTATGTTGTAGTCCTTGCCATGTCACCAAATAAAGGTCAATTTTTTGGAAAATATTTAAATGAATTAGGCAAATTACAACTTTACCTCTGAATTCGTAGAAACTTAAGCTGATACAATTTCGGAAAAGACAGCTTATGTATTTAAAATTAATATCTGGCAAAAACAATACTGCATTAAATTTGACTCAAAACATAAAGCCACATAGACTTAAAAGTGTTTGGCAATCTCCATCATGCTAGCAAGGTTAAAAAGTGTGTAAGCTGGGCACATAAAAATTATTATTTTTATCTACATGTCTAGATATATACCTCGGTATTTGTATGTACTATCAGTATGAGACAGACATGACCTTTATTGGCTTTACATTTGACTCATTCATGTAAAATCAGTTTGCAGCTTATCTAAGAAGTTGCTTCGGGAGAAATTACAATTACCTATCTTTGCCTTCCAACATTGCTTACTCTCTCAAACCTTAATTATTAACAACGAAACAAATGCTACGGTGACTGCGTAAAGTATTTATAAAGAATATTTATTGTCACAATATCAATCGTTTCCGTAAAGTCGAAGGATAATCATCTTTAATCTTCACCGAAAACTAAGTACGTCAATTCCCATCGTCATGTAAGTTTACAGATTTTTAAATTTCAATAACACAATGGTATACTTTACTCATTATTTATTTCATTATCCATTATACAATACCAAAAACGTAATTTAATATAAAATAAGTTATATATTATGAAAGAAGGAGGATTTTCCCTGAAAATAAGTGGTTTCAGGGTTTAATTTTTAGAATGATTCTTTCGTGAAGAGTGGATAAAAATTTATTTCTGAAATGTTTTAGCAACTTAGGCAAGGAGTCCAATTGGAAATTTTCGTTGGAATAATTATTATTGGTAATACAAAGTTATTAATTGCTTCCCAGCTTTTAGAGAGACTTTTGGGGCATTGGCATATGTACAGCACTACTATCAGATATATAAATTAAATAATTAATTACTTCATAATTAATATGCTACATATCAAAAATCGGATAACAAAACCACGAATTTTCAATAGCTTTAGCTTGAGATATTTTCAAAGTAATAATTTGAAATTATTTTATTTAGCTTCCTTTCCAAAAGCAAATTATTTTTTTTGTAAATGACAATGACTTTTTCTGAACAGAAAAACAGAAAAACAGAACAGAAAAACTCATTGTCACTAACATTAGTAATCATTAGCAATTTGTAACCGCACATACGTTCATCACGCCTTTTGTACTTCATTATTCGTTATATACGATTCTTCATTATATTTACAATTACTCTTTTTACAGTTTTCCCGTTACATTATTCGTCATATAATTGAAACATTTTTGGTGCATATTCACATTACATTAGCTTTGTTTTTTCCTGTTAATATCATGCTTATTCTTCAATAGTGCAGTATTGTTAGCCTGCATTTCCTTGCTTTTGTAGCATGTAGTTTTTGATTTTACGGTTCTTACAGGAAAACATTTAAAATAGGGCGTATTTTTTATTATAATTAGGTCCAACCATCCAATTCCCCAAGTGGGTTCGTACCTGGAAGCACTTCGAATGGCTGCGACAAAATTCACAGAAAAACAAAAGGTAAAAGCAAATAAGGAAGCATTTATTAAACACCGTGCAGCAAAAATGCTTTTAAAAAATCTGGAATTAGAACGAGACGCCGTTGTGGCGTTGCATGCGCGACACCTCCTACACTCGATTCCAGAAGCTATAAAAAATGTCAACGAGGCAAAGCAGGCTTTGGATAAACAAGCTGAAGATTTGGGTATGTACATTTTGAAAATTATTTAAGTAGTTATGGGCTTATTAAAATAGTACTTATTTAAATATCGTAGATATAAATACTTATTATGAATAATGTCTCCACCGACATCCTTGCAAGAATATGCATGCATGCGGTAATACCTAGTCTAACTCAGGCACGACTCATGCATTAAAGCAAAACTTTTTTATTTTCAGAATAATTTTGATCACTGCTTCTGACCGAAATGCGTGGACAAAAAAATCTTCCCGAGTTTCGTCCGTGTAGAATCCTTCTAAACTTATTCTTTTGCCTTTTGTTGTTATTTCAATTCAATAAGTTACATAATACCTATTTCAAGCAATTTCATTTACAAACTATTGAACATATAATTATTGTAAAGTATTGTGTGTATTTATGTAGTCCTTGTCGTGTCAGCTCAGTTGAATAAGAATGCTATACGGAATATTATCTGTATAACATCAACAGTGCATAGATAGGGTGCCTAACAAATAGTATGTATAGCATTTTGATGAAAAGTAAGACCAAGCCATATTATTTTTTGTAAAACCCGTTCTCCATATAATCAGTACAGTACACTATATACACTAGTACATTTTTCTTAAATGTTAATAAGCTTTATGCATTTGAAAAATACTCCAACGAATTTACAGAAATTGGAAGTTTTGAAATGTATGCTAAGATACTGAATACACGGTCACAATTAATTACACCTTTAGATTACTTATTGATTCATTATTTCTCAACTACCAAGTACCAAGCTTTCTAATGATCTAATTTATAAGATAAATGAATAAAATATTCTTAAGTATAATTGTTATCTTTTATAACTGATGCATATTTAATTATTAATTGCCTATTAATAATTTAGTTCGATGAGAAAATGTTTTTGCATATTACGGTTCATGTTTAAGGCCAGAAATTATTGCCTTTAGTATTATAATTTTCATATAAATATATTTATACGCTATAGTTAAAAAAATATTAATATGTACAGTAACTGGATTAGTGCTTATGCTTACCTATCTGTAGGTGAAGGTAAATTACACAAAGAAATAAGTATAGACACAATTAACATAAAATCCCATCTGAAAACCATTTAAATCTTGCTTAATTTTCAATTAATTATTGAATCATCTTTATCTTAATGCGTGTATCTACCTACAGCACTAATCTATTAGAAAAATAGTAGGTAATTATTATATGCTCTAGTAATACAGTATAATGAATGAATGATCATTCTCATTTAGTCCCACAATAATCAAATCAGACTCTCTTGTGTACCTGATATGATAGTACAAATATTATTGTAAATGAACTGTGCACTTAAACATAATCACGAACAATTAATGATGAGTTGTCTTTGCCTTTAGTAAACCAAAGTTAATAAAAACAAAGCCATAAAATCGACATTCGCACAATTTCACATAATTTGATTAGTCAGAATGCACACAAAGCTTAAAAGTGATATAAAATATTTTATGATAAGTACGAGAAGACACTCAATTCGGTATTACTTAATTACATACATAATAAATGCCAATTTCCATATTAGTTGCTGCTTTAGCTATGTATTTACTTAAACGCGTAGGCAATGTATGTACAAATCTATGCTGTATGTACATTATGGCGTGGTAAAAGCAATAATTTAAATATATAATGTAGATAAATATAAAAAGAGTATAGGGAGGGGTAGACAATAGGATAATATAGACAGACAGAGACATGAGCGTCGACAAGCTTGAGAAAATCAAAAGTCAAAGTTCACTCGATAATTGTCCCATACTTTGCGTCACTTTTTATTTGTAATCGAAATTAAATTCTTGACACTTCAGTATTCAGTATGCAACTGTCTGTCTATAGTATACGAGACAGGACAGGTAGTTATCGAGGTACTTATTAAAATATGCGTCTAAGTCAAGATATCTATTATGTATTATTATGATAGCTTTTAAGCTGGGCTCGGATAAATATGCATGATCTCAGATAGCGTAAAGCATATAATTGTATTTAACTCTGAAATAAAACGTGCTATAAGTTTCAGGGCATAATTTATGAAAAAAATATTCAAAATATTCATACTATGTGCTTCAAACTAAATTATGAATTAAATGTTTAAACGGTTTTCCCTGAAAAACAAGTACCGACTTATAAGCAAAATATTCCCCCAATTTGAAATAGTTTCCCAAAAATTTCTAAAATATGATATTCTTAAAATAATTTCTCAAAGTATACCAAAATTCAAAATCGTGTATTAGTTTTCCAAAATAATTGCTAAAATTTGCGATTGTGGACATAGTATGCCAAAATCACTATAAAATTCCAAAATAATCCCTAAAATTTGATATATGGACACACAATTGAGAAATACGTATTAATTTTCCAAATTAAATCTTGAAAGGGATGGAGAATACAATTTCTCAAAATATGAACATATACAAGTCAAAGCTAAAATATTACATAATATGGTATACCGTATTTTACATTAATTCCCCGGGGGAATTACAATTTCAAGCCTAAGTACTTTTTAAGTCAAAAAATGCACATGAGGAATTATTTTTTCCATGGGGAATTGAGGTTTGAAGTACGATTTCTTTACAAAAACATGCAATAATCCCCCAATGGGGAACTAATTCATAGGGGGGGGGGGACTATTTCGTAAAATACGGTAGCTGTCCAATTGGTTTCAAAGTTTCAACATTTTAAATTGCATTGTTGTAATTTTGCTGAATGGTGATTAGTAGATTATTTGTATAATTTAGAGGGAAGTATATTTTGTTGTACAAAATTTGTTGTAAAGGATGTATTCCGATTGAAATATTTCTTTTAGATACATTTAAATGTTATGTTATAATATAAGTAGATTTCGTTAACGATGAAATGTTCTAAAAAGCTTTAACTTCATACGTACGTATTATTGTATATTTTATGTACGATTTATTTATTTATTACTTTATTACAAACCTGTATTGTCACTGTCACATATCCGAGCCCTGGTTATTAGCAATGTATACGTATTAAGTGTGTAAGCCAGGAAAGTAATAATGTCACGTATGGAAACGTCTATAAGTTTTATTAGCCTTTGTAGTATGAGTATTGCATATCATTGCAGTGTAAACTGTAAATTGTAATTAAAACCAGGTGAGTACAATACAGTACAGTAGTAAACTAACTAACGTTAGTGAGTAAGGGTTAAGGGAATTCTAAAAGTCTCAAGGAATATTATTATCTAATCAAAATGTTTCTTGCGCTAATGTGGAATTACTTATAAAATGACTAAATACATAACTCTCTTAATCTTAATTTACTGTTTACTTTATTAGTGATTTAAATAGTCAGTTATGATGTGCCTGTGCCTCTGAGTGTGCAATTCTATAATATACGAGTATATGCAACTTGTTTGTCGTTGTCTCTTTATATTCTGATGTTGTAAGTTTTCTTACATATGCAATGATAATAATATTGTATGTAATTACTTAGGTGTGCTCTTTACATTACTACACATAAATAAATAAGTATACACAACACATTACCTTATAAACACACTAAAGAAGTACATATAACTTATACTGCTACTGAATTGAATTACCCTTATTGCATCTAATCGAATCAGAACATATATGTACATATCTATATAATACTTTGCAACTTTTGTACAATTATAAATTATAACTATCTTTTGTCATTTGTATAAGTATTAAGTATATTTATTGTAAATTTGTAAACCCCAAGCCAGAGCAGGATAGAGGTTAACCTGTAATTAAAAAGACTAATTATATCATTACGTCATCAACTTCAATAAATAAAGATTTACAATGCATTCTTACACACTTACACACTGCTGACGAGTCTATGATAAGAGTTTACGTAATAAAATTCCATACCTACCACGGTTCGTGATATAATATATTAATAGTTGATTTGTATACATATATTCAAGCAAGATAATTATGGGTAATTAAAAATTTTATGTATAAAATCAATGTATTGTCAATATCTTGGTATCTACTACTGTGACGATGAGACTGACCCAGAGAGACAGAAGATATTGATGTAGGGACTTGTAATGTACATAGGTATAAAAAAAGTATATAAAAAACGTTAAAAAAGTAGTAAAATTATATTTCTTTAAATAATAAAACTATAAATATCTGTTGTATTATATTTAATGTTTAATGTAAGTACATAGAAATAGATTCCCAGTTAATTATGGATACTGTTTACAAATAGTCATATTATTATGCATTCTGTATCTGTGATGTGATTATAAATAGTTCATTGAGCAACTTTTAATAAAAATGTAATCATAAGGGCATTTCCCATGGAATTGCTTTTATTTTGTGATACAGCCAATAAAGAGGTTTTATTTTTTGTTATTAATAGCTCCAATAAACTAGAGTAATTGTATTGCTTAGGGTTAACCGGTCAACTAGCCACACAGTGACATTAAATTAGTATAAATACAACTAATTGCACAGTAATATATAAATACACGGATTTATAGAGTAGGTACCCTTCTTTTTGTGCACGGAAGTGTAAAAATGCGGTAAATGTATGTAATTAAAAGGAAATAAATTCCATTTTCGTGTTTTTCAAGTTTTATGATTCTGTTACACTTTTTTTCAAATCTGGATTGACCCCTAGTTTTATTTATTCAATATAACAATGCAAAGTAGTTTCGCATAATATTGCCATGCTAATTAAGGTTGCGCATGCATAAATGATAGATCATAAATCATTATGGATTGAATGGAATCTTTTCCGAAAGAAATTCTATAAAACAAATCCTTTTAAGTGGAAATATAAGTATTCCTCAGATTTACAAAGTGTATGCAAAAATAGTTTTTTCTTGTATTTAGGAATAGTGTGCAATTTTCTAAAAATGCTCACAAAGAGGGGATATTTTTATAATCTTTCACTAAAACGTTCACAAGGGCTTGGTAATTAAATAATAAAACAATAAATTGAAAGAAATAAGCTGAAGATGCAAATAGATTGCATATAGTAATAAACTGATAAAGATAAGCTAAAGCTGAATCAGCAACAACCGCGATATCGTTTATCCTCCAATGCAATGCAAATGATATTAAAGTGCCTCAATGATATTGTGCCAATGTCGCATAGTCGCAATTTATTTCTATTTGAATTGTTTCATTGTGACATTCTCACATAATCTACGTGAACAATGACAATAAAATGACAGTAGGCTTCTGCTCTTCATAAATCATTATCGTATAGCATATAAGTATATACCTACCATCTCAAGACCTAAGGACCTTAATCATAATATTATTAATTAATTAATACTAACTACAAACTACCTATGTTAAATAAATATGACTTTCCCACTTACCTAAGTAATTTTTAGTGATTTTACTATTCTTAAACATACACTAGCATATAATACGGTTTAATTGAATGTTTTTTATTTCTAATTGTACGTAATTGTATAAAACTAAAATACTATCTATGCACAATAAAAAAATTCAATGGGCAGACTAATATTACGAAATCAAAATACTTGAACCACCTGTATAGATGTGCATTTTTCTCCAAATGGGGTAAATATGTACTTACTACTAATAGACTTATCATTTTAATAATGTGGTCGTGCCCTAAAAGCATTTTCCTTTGAACAACCATTTTTAAAATAATTAAACTGGTCACATTTCAATTTGTTTTATTTTTTAAATAATTTAATCGCATTAAATCAAACACCTACAACCTTTTTGCTCAAAAAGTTAGTTAGGTATATAATAAGCAAGAAATATGAGGTAAAAGTAGGTTAAAAATATAGTATTGCATTGTTGGCACTTTAATAAATATAGTAGCTTCCACTTTAGAATTATATTTATTACCCATTGTATAATACATAATTGTGGCAATAATATTTTAACCAATGCCAATCAATCGCATGTTATCCATTTTTATCAAGCATGCAATGACGAATGACGACGATATTCAATTGTAAGAAGAAGATAGTGTCAACCTACACAATGCAAGAGCACTGATTTGTTAAATTCTATAAAGACACGAAATGACAAGAAAAGCAGTGCAGGGCGACAGATAACTTTAATCAACTTGAGTCTTGAGAATTAAATTCTTTGTGCACTCGTCTACCTTATTTATTCTTCTGTCTGTTCACTGTTCACAGCTAGATTAACATTAATAAGGGAGAACAAAGAAGATAGAAGAATTTTATTGAAAGAAAACAAGAATGATAACCTTTAAGTAGGATTTTTATATAAATCGGTAATTTTCTACTTGACCTGGCGTGGTGACGGACTTATCTTTACAACATTACATAAAAATAAGCCTTGATTGTCATAAGTTGTCACAAGTCACAAGAACCTTTTCACTGTTTACTGTTTCTGTGAAATTTACATCGTGCAGACAATGACAAGTCTCGCGGTGACTTGTCTTGTCGCCAGTTGCCATTGTCACATGCCTTGCTTTGAAGGATTGAAATAATTAGTAAAAGACTCATTACTTAGATACATAGATGGAATTTTGTCTCATGCATATAATATCTGAACTGCTAACACGTCTAGGTACTAGGTACCTAAATAGGTTAGCTCAATACAATAACTATGGTTTATTTTGCTAGTAAGGGATTTTCTCAAAAATTGTTGTACAAAATTGAAGCTAGATAAAATTTTGCTAAATTAATTAAGTTATTTGTTTGAGGTGTGAGTTTAGTATTTCAAAATTGATTTCCATTGCTTGAAATATATTTTTTCATAGATAGTACAGATATGTTAGGAGAAACTTGAGAAATATCATTTCCGAAATAAAATGCAAAAAATAGTAAATACTGTGCACCTTAGCGTCGATTTTCAATTTTCTTAAAATATCAAAAATTACCAATTAAATAAATACTAACTAGGTCTTATTAAATTATTTTTGTTTGTTTTAATTCACATGAATTTTAAAAAAAGTCCATGTAGTTCATTTAGTTTAAACTTTACAGAATTATCTGAAAATTGTTAAAAAAAGCAAAAGCAAGCAAAAATGTAAAACGGACACCAATGACCTTGTCAAGGACCTACGCTATTCCACATGATTGGCATTCTAATTCTAATATTCTACTTACAATTAATTTATGCTAATTGCAATTAATTGCCAACCATTTCCTTTCCATTATTAAATAAATTCCGTTTTAAATCCAAGTGCATGCAAAAAACAAAGGAGATTTTAATACGATAAACAATTAATTATCAGAGTTGGACTCCATAGAACAAAGATAGACGAAGGCCAGACAGAACCTCAGAACACACAAGCACGTAACAAAATACAAATTATATAATAATTATACAATAATATCTGCACACTTGAGTAATTACGTCGATCCACTTATTTATTGACATGACATGCACATGACATCAGTATATTGTAGTACACTGCTACACTAATGTAATGACGAACTCTATTGTTAATGTTAACGCTTATGGTAATAGTAATAGTAGTATTTTACCGACTGAGATTTTACCACGGCGATAGGGAACTATTTATCTGAGATAACTTCAAATGATAAGCTTCGCCAATTTGTATTGTATTAAGCAGTGCCCTTTACATAACATTAACATGCAATTCTAATGGTAAGACACTTCTATCGAACGCATATGCATATTACATACTTAAATAATAATAAAATGCGTGTAATATAAGTACGTGTCGTCTTAATATTTATTAAGCTTATTTTGCAGTCATTAACATGTGTCCAATTAAATAGCGCCCTAATTGCAAATTGCAATTAATTTTATCCATAAGAAAAAACTCATTTTTCCTTATTATCACTTTGTGTTATCATGAAATGTCAGAGAAATCCAGAGCATCGGAATTCCATGCTTAAAGGACATTATCTCAAAATATGTAAATAATATTTGCATACATAGACATAACATAATCTTACAAGTCCATACAATGTTTGCACTTAAGTGTTACAGATACCATAGCCATAGTATGTATATGTACATTGAACTCTTAATCGTGTCCACTATCGCCAAGAATAAGAAATGTAGATATTTGATTTAGAGCGTGGAGTCCAGTTTGTCTTAATCCAACGGCAATCTAAAGGAAAAGTGAAGGAGACTCTTCTCAAGGCTGATTCTGATTTTCACTCCAATTCATTTTTATATTAAATATTTATAATATTTACCCTTAATAATACCATATTTATAATACTATACTTAATTTTATGTCGTCTATGCATTCTTATATTCTTAAATTACGATTATATTACATGTAAGTAGGTATTTGCACACTTATAGGTACGAATACTATAATTACTAATAGTAAAATTACTGTTTAGCTACAACAAATGTTTTAACAACTGTCTTCATATATAAACTTTGTTGTGAATCGATCGGGTATGGTTGGGAGATGATAAAGTGAGTGTAATGTCACACAGTGCATTTGACTGCAGAGATAATCTAAGAATTCATTAATCCATTCATCCATTGCATTGCTTCACTTTTCTGAAACTTTACTCATCGCAGATATGTCAAAAAGATAAGAAAAACATTCACGCAGTGAGGACAACAAATAGCAAACGCAAACGTTACACCTAACTTTATATGTTTTATTTGTATTCAGATGCAGCATAGTGTACATAATTTGCAATTACTAATTGCAAATAATATGTAATTGCATATAATAAATATTTATTAATCTACTAATAATTACTACCTTTGCTATGTATGTATACATAGCTAAATTACACGTTAATTACAAATACTAGGTACTAGTATGTAATATTTAGCATTATATTCAATGTATACTAAATGTACAGCTTAAGCTTAAGCTTAAACTACTTATCGAAAACTTAAACATGTCATTTGATAAAATAAGATATATTTACAAATATGTATATATTTGCTTCGAAAAGAATTTCACGTTTGTGCTGTGCATATTCTATATTATGCTCTAGATATACAGAAGACATCCACAGGTAGTCATTTTAATCAACATCTTAACTGTTTAAAAATATCAGCATAATCTGATTATTAATGTTTATGTATGATACTAATGTCAATCTTCCGATTTCAGACAAATTCTTACATAATGTACATTATATTGCAAAATTGCAATTTACTTATAATGTAGACAAATGTTCATAAATCGAGCTAGAAGTAATTGTAGTAGAAATGTATCGATTTAATTAATAGTGGCATGTGAAAAACTAATTGGGATGAGATTTTCTAGATTGTACTTTACTTTCTTCTGCTACTACTAAATATGTAGCTGTATGAATGAATGTCTTTCAAATCCAGTGCAGAAGTCAAGCCAGAAATATTTTTATGTAATGTAACTATTAAGTAGCTATTGACTTTTAATAGCTAAATTGAGTCAACAGCCGATAAACATCAATTTCATGGGCAACTAACAATTTCATAGATTCCTTACTTTCCAATTTCCAATCCCAATTTTTATAATAAAAAGTGTGACAAACTAATGTGTGAGTGGGTCACACTCACTACTTAGTCATTAGAACATAGTAAAGCAATTAAATGTACATAAATCGACATATTAATTACCTAGTTAGGTAGGAATGTATTTTCCTTTGTTTTTTATGGATAGGTACTTAATGTGAAATGTATCTTATTCTTAAATACCAGCATAATATGAAAGTAAAAAACTTTTAAAACTATGCTGATCTATAAAGGCAGCATGAGAACTAATAGGTGATTTTAATCTCTACAAAGAGTACTAGTATTACTTTCACTAGATCATTTTGGAGCTATGGTCTATTTAGATGAGATTTTTAGTGCATTAGGCACTTAAAATTTAATGAGAATTGGTCTACAATATTTTATTAGCAAAAGCAGGTGTACTTTGACTTTGATTATTCCATCTGTATCAGAATTTTCAAGATTATAATATGGAACAATAACTACACGACGTATCTGTATCAGTAAAGTTGTTGTTAGTTTAGAGAGACAAAGATAGACATCTTAAGTTGAACTTAAAATAAAATATTGGACTGGGAAATTCAGAATCCTTAATGTTGTAGGCAGCCTTCAACTCTATCTCTATGAAAAATGAAAACCACATTAGAGGTAAGGCAAAATCCTTGTTCAAAGTCTCAGCTATGCTAATCTTTCTTAAATGACCAAGACAATATGCAGCTCCTGTATTTTTACATGATTAACGGACTATTGTGACTATAACCAACTGATCCTTCATCTGCTCTACATGTGGCACTATCCAATAATCGTGTAATGTACATGTATTTAGATAGAGCAATCAAAAGAGGCGATTATTTGACATAGGTACGAACTACCAACATAAACAAGCTCCGGATATGTATGCATCGAAAATAAATGAATTAATAAAATAAATTTCGACAAGCAAAATTACATTTGCGCTTTCAGGTTCGTATGAATGAGTAAAATTACTTGCAAAATCACCGCGCATTACATTTGCAAAAATTAGATAAGAATAAGGGAATTGCGTAAAATTCTTTACAATTGAATTGCGTAATATTTTAATAACAGGAATAACAGGTGTTCTAAATTCAATTATATTTATCGCATTCTACACTATAAAGGATTTTTAAAGGCATGCATTTTTTCCGTAGATAAAAAACTCCTTTTGTAGATAATTGCAATATTTTCTTTCATAGATAAAATGAATTTAAGTGTAGATAAGCATTCTCAATTAAATTTCGAAAATTTAAAAGCCCATTTATAATCACAAATTGTTGAGGTGACACTTTTTGGAATCCCCGTTAATTGCTCTATCAGGCTGATAAATTCAATATTAAGAAATTATTGACATAACCCTATGTAAATGACTAAATATTATTTATCTATATAAAAATTGGCCTACTTACGCTATCTATGAAAAAAGATTTTTTAAATTATCTACAAAAAGAGAAATATTATCTACAAAAAAATATTAAGTCATTTTTAAATACTTTCTTTGCTGTAAAAGGAATATTTATCATTTCGAACACATTTGGAGATTTAAATTTAATTGTGCTTTTAATTGTGTTAGCATTTTTGTCAACGTCATTTGTGTAGCATTAAATTCAATTAATTACTAAGACTTTTGAAAGATTTAAAACATTAATATTTTTTATCATACAGCCATTCCTGTCCGCATATATTAAAAGTTGTCTGCATAATTATGATTTTATAAAACGCATGCATATCCTGTGTCTTAAAAATTTGACAGGTGCAATTAGTTACTTATTATAAACAAGATTATCAAATAAAGGTTGAAGATGCATGGATAAATATTAAGTACCTTCATTTCATTTAAATTGACGATACTGTTTCTGTCACTTATGTTTAGTCTAATTTACATGGGGAACCTTGAATGTTGAATGTAAACACATGCCCTCACCTCAGTGCTATGAACTATGAATTTACTTACTTACTATGAACTAATATTATACTACATTATATGCATTACTATAAGTAGTGTACATCATCACAGCAAGATTATCTAATGTTCTTCAATCTTGAGAAAATCCTACAGAGCTTTTAGCTTCAGGTCGACTTGATTGAAGACGTAGTGCATTATTAGATCATTATTTATAAATTATGCTATCAAAGAACTAAGCTAAGAAATCTTTTTTCTGCGATATGATAACAAGATAGCATCTTTAAACAAAAAATCTCAAATTATCTTCATAATTTACATAAACACAAATCACAAGTGGAGGAGGGTTAAGCTACGGAATAAATAATATTATTAGAAAGGATTAAATCATAACTTCATAACCATGTACTTTTAGGCAAATGGTATTCCACAATTAATCTAAAAAATTCATTGCACTCCCTTGACTTGAGATCCTAATGCAAAGAAAAAGTAAAACAAAAATAAATTATGTAAATCTGCATTGAGATTAAGGTTTATTTAATGAGGGAGCTTGCATAACTTAACATGAACAACAGCAACCTGATTTGATTATCCAAAAAAAAATAAGTTCAAAAGTAAAAGCAAAACAAAGATTTCTCAAATGTACCGGAGATCATAAATTAAGTTAAGCAGAAGATTTTGAAGGTAATTATTCTAGTACTGTAATGATAATTATTTTTATTGCATATTTAATTATTTAGTGCCTCTTACCTCTAACCTAATTTCCCCTAATTTAAATACTAGCAATTATGCTAGCAATTATACTTCAACATCTTTACAAACTATTTTTTAGTGAGGAAATTACTTCTACTAAACTTTTGCAGTTGAGATTCATATTGAGAAATATTATTACCATGTAGCACGTAATTAACACTTAAAATTGTATGTAATAAAATTATTTGTCAAGTTAAACACGAATAATTGCAATTGCAATGTATTTACTACCTTTAATATGTAGGTACACAATAAATGGGCATATGTGGATATACCTCCATAATAACACTATAAATTAGTGTAACAGTTGTATTAAAGTTAATTTATGGATGTGCATCAAATCAACAGGTAAACAGAATTAGGTCACTTTGGTTTAACTACACCTGCGTTTTAAATTCTCTTTCCTGAACACTGAAATACTGAAATCCATCCTGAACTTAAAGAACTATTTTATTTATCTGTATAATTTCTTACCTGTTGTGCTTACATACAGTAAATACTTAACTAGTGTACTTACATAGTTAGGAAAATGTTTTAACAACTATTACTCTATTTATTTGCTAACCTTCTGACCTAACTAGACTTAAGTATGTAGTCGCCAGTCTTTGTAGTTCATTTATTACATTTATTAGGAATGCAACTCTGAAATGCAAGAGTTTTGATTTCTATCATCCTATCTGTACAATAATATATGTATTATGTATTTATATATGTACAAGGCAGAGGCAGAGCTTGATGAAGTTTAATTACACTTGATAGTCAGTGTTGATATTGTCATGCTAATAGCCTAACAGTTTAGAGAATGCAGAAATACAAAGGAATGTCATGTCATGTCAAACCAATTCTCATGCTCTTATATACTCTTACTATTTTAAATACGGTAATAAAATACAATAAATAATTATTACCTGGCCTGTGTACTAGAAGTGTAGGTAAACATTTCAGAGGTATTATACGATGTTGTGAGTGTGTTATGCTATGTGACATCAATTTTAAATGCATGAAATGAAAGGAAATACATTTTGTTACGATTTTACGATAGTTAAAGGCAGTTCGCCCATTTTAGCACATATAAATTGTTTTATTGGTAGGAAAACGACGAAGTATAGGTAATTAAACGATTATATAATTGTAATACTGTAATATGTTCAGTTACGTTTGTATCGTTTGTATTTGTAATGTAGGCAGGCATGCGTTTATTACACTTATAAGTTGTATAATCGTATTATGCATTCTTCATTCACCTCCTTGTGACCTGACCTGTCATATTTAAGTACAAAGACGATGTTCATATTAACTACACCTATAATTGCAATTACAATTTGTGGAGCTGTCGTGAACGTGAACTAATACAGGCCAAAGTCAAAGCAGGTCACAAAATATTTTGCTACTAATATCGTATAGGCATTAGGTATGCATATTACTATAAAACGTTTGCTCTATATCCTAAATTAGTGTATTTAGGTATTAAATTGAATTTTCCGGTCCGCCGACAATTGTCGAAATTGACATAATATATAGTTCGGAGTAGGGGTCCAATTTCTGAAGTTGACATGGTAAGCTTTATATTTCTATGTAAAAGAAATTAACTATGCATTACATTTCTAATTGAATTCTTTCTAATCGTTAGTTTATCAAGTAATTTCAGATTCGCATTCTTTGCACAAAATAAATAAATATTGAGAAAAGAAGAGGCAGAAGAAGGATAATTGTATACAGATACAAATAGAAGATTGGATTGACTGCTACTGTTAGTGTATTATTTTCATTTCATTATTAAATAGATAGATGAAGAGCAAATAAGCTTAAGACTTACGCAACTGTGCTTAAAAATTACTTATTTTATTTTTCTATGTTCCTATGTTTTATCTTTACCACATTTTAGACACTACAGATACTATGCATGTACATATAAATATGTATAATAATTGATATTAACAATTATAATAACTTCATTGATGTTTTCTTAAAATATATGCTATTATGCATTTATAACGGATGAGAAAAACAAAGCACACTCATATATGTATCTGTAATACAAATAAATAGCAGGTACTATGTATAATGTATACATTTAGTGGAAAAGTCAAATGATTGTTCGCTCTAATCGTAAGTTGAATAGTGAATTGACCTATTTGTCAATTGTTCTTTTCAGTCTCATTCCCACGTTGCTATTTTCGCTCATTTTTTCTACTTTTTGCTTTCGTTCCTCCCTTTTGATTATTTTCCGCTCATATCTCTGTATGATATATGCCTAGATTATTACATATTATTATGTTGTATATATTTATGCAGTAAAATATCTCATCTTTTCTCCTCCTCTCCTTATAAATACATATAAATTATGAGATTACCTTAAATATATACGCATAATAGCCGACATTTGCAGCAAAGTTCAGCTCACTTCTTGTATTTTACTTATACCTATCTAAATACATATATTAAGTCAGTTGCCCTTTTTAAATTACCTAAACTACTAGGTATTAATGAAACAGATGCACGAATTTTTAATGTATCCAATGAACGGAAGACAAATATTTAGTGCTGCTTGAGATGGGACCGAGGCGACTACTTTGATATTGAATCTCGATCTCGATTCATCTGAATATTTTTTGTCTACATGATAAAATGGATTTCATCAATTAAAATATTCGAGAACTAATTGCAAAAATGTTTTCTTGCTTAAATAATGTGATATTTACTTCTAAAAGGGGTAAAACGACAATTTGTGCTTTGAAACATGCAAAATCACATACAAATTGAATAAAACTAGCATTCGATTATTTTACATTTTAATTATCCATGTCACTTATTGCATTGGCCGGATTTATGAGCTTACGCATCTTTTGACCCGATGTATTTCAATTTATTTCACTTTTAGTCACACACAATGACGTGTGCAATTGCAATTTACAATGTTAAGCACTTTTGTAATGAATAATGAACAATATTAACAGTAAGGCTGCACTTATACATATTGCAGCCTTAATTTCATACATAAATATTGCAGGTTAGCATAAAATGTACATAAGCAGAAAGAAAACTAGGTTATAGTATTATGAAGGTACCTACTACTGTATACTAAATATCGCAAATTATTTTAATGTAGGTAAATAGTTTATGTAGATTAATTATAATGTTATACCAGAAGAAGTTCAATGCTTAACAGACAATCAGTCACTCGTGTAAATGAAAATGTAATAGTTACGATTTCTGTACGATTGCCCACAGTGAGAAGAAATACTCTCCTACCTACAACTACACTTAACATTTCCACAAAGAAATATTTTTCCTTATCACAAACAATTATCGGTGCATATGGTGAAATAAATTATATTTTATTTGTATCCTTATCTGGTAATATCTTGTAAAAGAACAGGGGGCTATTGGCTATACTGAAGAAGTATGATAGTCTTACAAATAATTAAACAGCAATTCGATGGAAATTAACTAAATGCTGAATAATGTGTGATTTCATTTAGCTACCTTCATTGTCACAACGCAAATTACACATTTATTTTGCAAATTATCTTGTTATGTTCCCAATTATTTGGCAAATTCGCAATATTTTGTATTTTATTCGAAAACTGAAACAGAATTCCTTATCTGATGGACAAATACGATAATAAAATCATAAATGAACTTGCTTCGACTGCTATTAAGGAAGATTCTCATATAAAGTGAATTTTAGAGCATATACATAGAGCATTTCCAGATTTGCATAAAATTTTGCCCCACAAAGGGGATTAGACTTTTTTAATATCCAAGGAAACTGACAATACAATACAATGACTTGTAAAACATTTTTGTATCCACGATGGTCTTATACGGAATATTATTGCCTTAATTTTGAATACAATTAGTGAAGCTGCTCATTCTCAAGAACGCTTTTTTACATCTAATTCGTGGAACCCAAATTCTTCCATTAGCAACAGACATTTGAGAGGCTCAATGGGACAATCGATTTCGTGGTAATTTTACTAATGACTAAAAATATAAAATTGTTGGGCAGTTTGATCTTTCTTAGAGGGACCTTCTAACTTTATAAAAATTATTTTCGTGGAATAAATCACAAGAGCAAGAGTTATTTGTAATAATAATGAATTATCCTATTTCCAGGTTCGAGATTGCAGCTTATGTATTCGTGTGTGTCCTCGTTGCGAATCTGCTAGTGATGATTTGCTGTATCACATGTGATAGATGCCCCCTTTACGCAGAGAATGTAAGGAGGCGACGACTACAAAGAGCCTTTAAAGAACGAGCTTGTCGTAAGTAAACACATTCAACTCTAATTAAAATTGAAAATGCTTACCTGCTTTTCTCCTTAATTAGGTGAATTAATCTAGGAATATTTTACCGTGTAAAGTTATTGTTAGGGATGTAAGTATTTAAACATTGTTGTAGAATTAATTAATCATTATATTAATTATTTTAAACATGTGGGCACCAGGTGAGAGAGTTCAAGCAACTCAATCTTACAATAATAACCAATTGCAAGAACAAAATGCCTGCAATCCAGGTCCTGATGGATGTCCTCAACAAAATTACAACCCGAGGGCACCCCCTCTGCAAAATGTGTGAAATACCAATGGGAAGAGCGTCTTCATAAAATATTAACCCATCCAAAAGGAAACTGAAGCACCGAAGGTTTTCACAAAGTTTTACGATTTGATTTTAAAAATCTCCCAACTTGTTTTAAAAAATTATATTATTTTTAATTTCGTTTTCAGATATACCCCCGCAGAACCCAGTTTAGCTGCCGGGACCTGGAAATTTCACTGTTCTCTCCCGTTTCCCTGTGCTCTGAAATCAATCTATCACATTAATGCGTAATATGATAATTGATAATTAATACTCAAAATATCTAGTTTACCAAAAATTAATTACCTAGACTAAGATTCAAAAAGTGTACTTTTCTAATTATGATTAATAAATCGATTGTAATGGACCAATAGTCTCAAACATTGCATGGAAATATAACAAGTCAATTAGAAAGTAAATTACTACTTATGCATCCTTCATTCCTTGTTTAAAGTACAGAGATTCCGTAATAAAGAATATCCTTAGAGTGAATTTTCATGAGTAGAAAGCAAAGTCAACTATAACAGCAGCAACGAATATTAAGTAATAAGAAATTCCGTAAAAATTAAAAATATTTATAAAATTGTGGAACAATGCACATATTAGCCTTTAGATTATTAGTATTGAATTGTTTTTGGGGTTTAAGCAATAAGGCATAAAGTATAAGGTGTCTAAAATAGTTATGTAGGGTTTACAAATTTCCACTCAACCTAACCCATTACGTACCTATATGTATTTATGTAAAATTAAGCTGTGCAAAACTGTTAAGCTAGATTTTTATGGCTTCATGTCCCTTACATTGCATATACCGGACGTGCATATTTAACTTAAGTATTTAGACGCGACTGTAGTATTTAACTATTGACATAAATAATTTCACTTTCAGACAGATAATTATTAACATAACATATTAATAATGTGCAATTGTGTTTGCATGTGATTTAGCTATCTAGCATCATTGTCACAATATCATTACACATTGTAATTATGCTAATTCTTTTGTAATATTCCCAAATAATTAGTAAATTGGTAATATAATCTTTGGCAATAGTTTACAGTTGCAACTTGCTCGTTTTTTGTATGTAGAAGTAAATTATTACATACTATTGGGAGATTCATCACGGGATTGTGATATGTAAGTACGTTTG
>JAQFYC010003233.1:0-21608 GCA_034694165.1 Tomocerus mixtus | reverse complement strand
AATAGCTTGTAGCTATATTATTTGCGACTGACTTTGTGTCTTGTGTATATACACTGATCTGATGTGATTTCAACTGTAAGTTGTAAGTAAGCAGGTCAGTTCCTTCCTTCCGCTTTCCGTTCCTGAAGGGAAATCACTTTCACCAACTCCAACTCTTTAGAGAAAACCACTTACATTATTGCAAATACAGTAGTAAAAGGTATTGAAGGAGAAATAAAGAGAAAGTTAAATCAGGTATCTTTGGCATTTATGTACATAAGGGGTCGTCCATAAACGACGTCAGGACTTATGGGAATAGAAGATGTCTTGGATACTTAAATAAGCCAAGACAACATATTGTTTATATAAAAATAATAGCCCTTTCCATATAATATATGGACCACCATGGAGAAGAGGGTGACAAAAAATTGTAAATAATTTTTAATAATGTTGTTTATGGACGACTCCTAAAACTCTAATCAAGAAAGACACAAAATAACCCTTTCCTTTGATTCTCTTACAAATTGCCAAAAAGCTGAAATGAACCGCACAAGGAAAACAATGCACAGATCACAATTTCTTTTGAGCGGGGAAAGCACTTCTGCTAAACTCTTTTGCGGAGGCAGGAGAAATTAAACCACATCAAACTAGAAACTTTCTCTTGACTTTGGTAGTGTAGCAGGAAAATGAAACCGGCGAAAATAAAGAAATCTTTAAATCGTAGCTGAATCTTGGAGAAAGGAAACCTTTCTCTTATTTGCTTTCTTTGAAATTTTGTGGTGAGATGGGGATGGAGAGAAAGTAACTAGAGGAGAGAATGAAAGCAAAATAAATCGTTTCTTTCCCACAATCACTTTAATTATATTTTGCGCAATGAGGATGGGGGTCAGAAATATTTAGTTCGTGATATATGAATCTTTGTTTTTTAAAAATAGGGAAATATTTAGAGGCAACTTTATTTATACATAATATTTGGCTACCGTAATTCGAAGGTGAAAGCTTGAGCTTTCTTTTTTCTAAGAACAGTACATCCTCTAGCGAAAAACAATCTGACAAAAAAATAACAAACAGCATAACAAATAGCAAGGCAACTTAACCAAAAGTGAAAGCAGAGAATTCCCTGCTTTCACTTATATAGCTATTCTTTCAGTATCCATATAGGCATTCCAGACATTTCTCCCACTCTAAGCCCTTTTTATCCCTTTCTATTTCAAATTTCAATGTTATAATAAAAAGGGCTTGAAACTTGGTGAAAGTAGCTAAATAAATTAGTTTTTCCTTTCACAAAGGAAGTTGTTAACCAAATAATAAATTCTTATAATATTTCAAAAGACATTAAAAGTTTAGGTTTTCGGTTGTGATTGACAGAGAGAGTTAGTCGCATCCTTCATGGAGAAAGTATTTGTACGTAAGAGAAAAAGAAAATCGCATTTACTCTTGTCTTTCACTTGGTTTTGCTTTCTCATTTTTCTATTCCATTTTCTAGAAGGGTAATATAGTAATATAGATGGAGGAGAAAGTTTTAGGGGAAACAAAAGACTTTCACCGTCTTGTTCTGCTCAGCTGGTTGAGTTGAAACTACTTTTAAGGATGGTAGTGATAGTGGTGGTGTGATGTGATGTAAACGCTCTTGACATTTCTGTTTAGTTGTAGACGTAGAGAGTGTGGAAATAAGGCTAGACAGGGCTGGGCGGGTCGCCAAAGAGCAGAGGAGAAAGTGAGTGAGTGAGTGTTGAAAAGTGACGTGTCGGGAGTCTAAGTAGCCACCCAGTGAAAGTTGGGAGTGAAAAATCGCAAAATACTTTTACAAACTCATCTGTCACCATTTCGGGTCAGGAGGAGGAATTTGTTATGTTGCAGAGGAGTCTTTAACACAAAGCACCATTACAATGGCAGTCACTACAATGCAGAAGAACAAGGGAAACCTATAAACCTATACAGCAATGGTTTCAATTCCTTTACAATGGTTACCCTTCGGAAAGACTCTCTTAAATAATGACACCCTTCTGGAACTTAGTATTTACAGCTTTCTAGCGATAGGTATTGCAGTTCCTGGTAAAATGCAGAGTAAATGACTCTAAATACTTTTACCCAACCTTGTAGAAATACAGTACACTGCCGAAAATATCTATATCTATCTATGATATGTATCACCCTGTATGTATTAGTATTTATCCTGTTCAGGAAAAGATACGGTTTAAATAAGTTGTTAAAATGTTATATACAAGTATTG
Source organism: Tomocerus mixtus (assembly GCA_034694165.1). Lineage (NCBI taxonomy): Eukaryota > Metazoa > Arthropoda > Collembola > Entomobryomorpha > Tomoceridae > Tomocerus > Tomocerus mixtus. The sequence continues at coordinate 19,396 of JAQFYC010003233.1, read as the reverse complement.
TCATTATTTGTCATGCCCCAAAAATTCATGGGCGTATCAAATTTTATTAACATTCGATACTACTAATAATGACATTAAGAATAATTAACTAATAATATAATGATTCTTTCTTTGTTTCAGGTACGTACATATTTTGTCCACTTTACTACTTTCTATACTTCAATACGGTAAAGTACAAATCTATTTTAATAATTACTACCCACTATGACTCTCAAGCATCAATAAGTATCGATTCAATGTTGCAACACCAATTATCATATATTCATATATAAACCACTTGCAAAAGTAAACACAATGGTTCTGGCATATTTACGAGTACATTTGGGTCTTAAGCATCTTTTTAGCATAATACGCTTTTGTTAAGCAAAAATGCATAGTTTGTTGTAAAACCCTAAAATTTCGTTCTAAACTTACGCCACTGACATCCTCTGTTCTAATGCTTGTTAAAAGCCACGAGGACATGAAAATTAGTCACTAGATTGCGTAGGCCGTTCTTTCTTTATGGTTAGCGATGTTTCTACTTTCTCTTCTTTTTCTTGGGCTATTTAGCTGAAGGTGAGCAGAACATGCAATTAATGTAGCGAGTGAGTGACTGACGTTAACGTACGTCTGCTCTTGTTAACCACATTAAGTAATGATAAGTGAAAGTGTGTCTTTTGTGGGAAAAAGAAAAGAGGAGTGCAAAGCCAGGGAGGGAAGATACAAAAATTAATAATCTATATTACAGTAATAGTATTGTTGTAGGCTAAAGATAAAACGTAAGTGCAAAGGAGAAAGTCAAAGAAAGTTGGATTCCTGTATTTACTTTGTATATATAGTAGAGTGAAGTAGGTACATGTACAAATAGTACAAAAATGTGCATTCATGAAAAGACAAAAGAGATGGAAAACTAACAATAACAAATGGAGCAAGAAAGTGAGGGAAGAGAAAGCGGGGAGAAAGTGCTGATGGCAATGGCAATTGAGGAAATGCTCGTAAAAGGAGGGAAAGACATTTGTGCGCTATTACGATTATTATTATTATGTTACTATTAGTTGTATTATCACAGAGAGGAGTAAAGTAGAGTAAAGTAGAGTGATAATGCTCGTTATCTCACTTAGGTACCTAAATATTCCTATAAGGATGACTCCCAAAACTGTTATAACCTTCCAGGCTTCTCAAACCCTGGAATTTCAATTCAGCGACGCAATAAAATAAATATATTCAGCACCAGCCAATGCAAAATGCAACACATACAATTTTTTCAAAAATAATATTCCAGGGTTTGAGAATAGCTAGTGCTTTCACTTTGGATACATAAAAGAGTCAGTGACTCTTCACTTAACTCATTCAGCTAAATGTTCAAGACCTTTAGACTGCTATACTTTATACAATTTGGTTATGCAGTTTTGCTCTCATAACCTTTTTAGTTTAGTCTCTGCATAATTTTCCTACGTCACAGATTGACATTTCACAAAAGGCGCTTGAATTAACACCAGGCATCTAAAAAAGTTGACAACCTGGTTTCCTTTGTAAAGAAATGGGCTTCGGGGCCTGGTTATGTTTGGAAATTTGGAAATCCTATGCTTTCTTTTGGATAATTGGAAAAAGTGGGAATTCTTTATTGTTGCCTTATTGTTGAAAAAGTTTTTTCCCGATGCCTGCTCTAGTAATTGCAATTTCCCTTTCATTACTAAATTTTCTGCGAGCTTATATGCAATTGATTTCTCAATTTTTACTCTTCATCTTTTATTTTCCCATGTGTGCTGTTTTTTAGAAGGTAGAGCAATAGTTATCCTGTGCTTTACAAAATAATTCGGCTCGAGTGACTTTCCTCGTTTGTTATCTGTCTTCTGAAAGGAGAGAAGGTGAAAGTTCCGAGACGAAACAGATCCATCAACTGAATCCTTAAAACCTTATGAAGTTTTCTCTACCTCTTTTATTTTAGGTAATAGTAGTTCTCTGTAATTCTCTTCTCAAGAAACAAAATAAAAATATAATTCAGTTCAGCAATGGAGAAAGTCCTAAATGGGAAATATTTAATTTATAAAGTAACTGGAGACTTTCACTTCTGCCAAACTGGTACATATATCATCATTACTCTAATGTTGTCATGTTTTAACGACACTGTTGATGTTGACATACGGAGACGTCATATAACAATCATTCACATCAACAACACCTAAAAGCATACAGAATATAATTATTATTTATGTGGTAACATATCTTTAAAAAATACCTAAAAATAATTAAATGGTGGTCAAAAAAGAAATCCCATGTTTGGGGCTTTACTAAATTCAAATTGTCATGTAAAAACTATTTTTAAGATAAATTTTAGATATTGATGTGAAATATGGGCCTCTTCCAATGGTGGGCACTGTAGTACTCTTAAAAAGACATTGCAGATCAGTTGAGAACAGGAAAACGTCAAGTGAAGTGACAAAGGAAGGAATAAAGGTGGACGAGGACTTGGCTCGTCCCATAAAAAAGAGTATTGACGTTGAGATTTCTGTTGAGTGGAGTGGAGTGCATTTCTAGTGCATGTTTTTCTCTGCTCTGCTTTCTCCACTATACTAGAGGTATAATATGGCACCACAATATAAAACCAAGGGAGTCCGTACAGGAAAGTCTCTCTTTTCCCAATATTTGTACAAAAACTAAGCACAGATAGAGAGATACAATGCAACTTATTTACGTAGAAAGCGAAATGAAAGTACTATGTACTAGAGGAGAAAGGAATGAGACATACCACAGGGTGACTCACATATCCTGCCCTCTTTTAGTATACAACGGCAGTCAATCATTGCAAATTCATTAATTGTACCATTTTACATTTTAGAGACAAACTCTTTTTACATCGGTGAAAAAAGCATAAAATTTTCTAAAAGGCACACAACCGGATCTTCATACAAGTTTTCTCAAAAATTTTAAAAATTGTCACACTGGTTGGGGAAGTTCATACAAAATTGAGATGATTTTCTATTGTATAACGTTTGGTAAATATTTATAGAAAAATCAGGTGTACTTATTCTTTCTCTAGGTTGAATAAAATTGTCCTATTTTTTCTACTAAAAATTACTTAACAAAATGAGTAACTGTATTACTGTAGTCCCATCACGAGCTTTGGAGCTCGTGATCTTACACTTTAAAAAATATGCAGCAATTTCGCGAAAAAAAAATTTGTTCTTATAATGCTTTTACCTATATAACGTAGGACCTATTTAGGAATCGGGAAAAAAGCAGGCAGGATTCAAGGATGACCCTGTACTTTACTTTATCCTGTTTTGTATCTCTCTGTACACAGTAAAATTCCATTCCGTAGTTCGACGTTAAATTATGTTGGTTGCGTTAGTTGAAGTGGAACTAGGTTGGCCTTCCTTTGGTTTCCTTTCCTCGTTCGTACAAATCCAGAATATCACTAGAAACCAAGTGAGTGACTGAGTAGAGGACTATTCACATTTTCCCATCTCACATCCAGTTCAGGCTAAAGAGAAGGAAATAGACGAGAGAGCAAAAGAGTGTGTTTAGTTTAGCTTATAGAACTGCTGTTCCCACTCGTGCAACTTTGTCCGTCTTTCCACTTCTCAGTTCTCTTTCTGTTCTGGTTCCGTTGAGTTTTCCTCAACTCGCCCTCCGATCCAACAAATATCTCACTAACTATTTAACTACGAAGAATACGCAAACGTTACTTAATTACGCAATTTACGCAGAAATATTTTAAAACACTATACATTTTATACAGATAGATACACACATAAAATTGCTACTTACTTACTTACTGACGAGTACGCAGTTATATTGTAAACACATAAGGGAGCTTACGCTCAATTTCATCAAATTCATTTCACTTCAGAGGGAAAGTGATAAAAGAGAAAGTCACGTCAGGTTCACAGAAGAAGGAATTATATTGTTTGTGGACTGCCGATAGGAGAAAGCAAGGGAAATAATAGTTTGTGTACTCTTTGTTTACTCTCCTCCTTTAGTATATAGCGTTAACGCTAAGTAAGTAGTTGATTGTGATTGAGTGACTGTTTTTGTACTGATTGAGTCAGCACAATGGTTTAAGAATCTCACTTTCTCTGCAAATTAAATATACTTTCTCTCATAGACTCATTGTCTCATTGATCTGCGATTTTTAATGCACTACTGAGAATATTATAGAAAAATACACGCGAAAATTAACAAAATTGTAAAACATTTAAATTGGAGTAAGGTGTGTCCTAATTCCAAGGTCTCTATTGGAACAAATTGTGTCTCGATTGTTGCATTTCTATTTACAAAATTGGTTTAAAGTGTGTCCCCAATTTAATGTCTCATCATTATCATCAATCTCAGTTAAAAATGTATTTATCTTGACTTTGTGTGCAATAAATTCGCCTGTAAACCTGTGAAATTACGCGGAAAGTGTAAAATATGATTAAAAAGTGTCCAAAAAAATAGGGGCACTTAAAAAGGAAAGAATGAAATATTTCGTCGCATTACAATTCTGCAGAATTGATGAAGTGGAATTGCAATTACCTTTTATTTTGCCACATCAAGTGTGAATTAAATCCTTATTCAGTATATACAGAGTTAAGTTAAATATAATGTCAATTGAAGCGATAAATACTTTCTAGAAAGTATATAGTCATATATGTAGTTATATATGATTGGTGTGTGGGTGTTGGACAGAAGAACAAAATCCAAAAGCGCTGATTGTGAGAATCTCTTTTGAGTTTAACATTTAAGGATTTTGATTAGATTGAGTTCGGTGATCTGCTTTTCTCATCTTCTGCTTCAATTTCATGTGAACCCATGTGAACTATTGTACATGCATACGTGCATTTAGGATTTCCCTGCGATTACTTTTCGAACTCTTTGTTCCTTGTATATTTCTATTCCGTTTGGGTTTAGTCCACCCGCCTTCCCTGCTGCCCTCCCGACGTCTCAAACGTTTATCAATGGAGTGGGATTGAATTGGGCCGGATGTCAGTATCATCAGCCTTTTCTGCTCCAAAAGATTCAAACTGTACAATCTCTGTGGACGGGGACAAGGATTCTGTTTGAATTCACAGCTTTACACGACACTCATACATAAATCCAGTTCTGGATACCGTAGATCCTGGAAATAGGAACAGGCTTCGATTATTGTTTAAAAGAAAATATTCAAACTTCTCTTTCAAAATTTCCAACAAAGCTTCTTCGGTTGACAGTTATGCTCTGGATACCGTAAATTCTATAAAAACGGTCCGGGGCCTCAACAATTAAGAAATTCATATTCATGGACGTTTTATTATGAATTCTGCCTAATTTCCAAATTTATTTTACATGACAGAAATTCATGATCTGGTACCGTAAATATTCAAATGACTTCCGAGAACTTCAACTTAAAAAAACTGTCCTAAAAATTTAAAAGTGTGATCGATTTTAATTTGCCACTAAAAACTTCATACTTAAGTTGGGTGGAAACTCGTCCTGAGCATTTATTCCAGTATTTACGGTGTGCATTTGCCTTCTCTTTGAATTAGGTAGAGTCTGACGAAGAGAGAAGTGATACAGTTGCAGTTTAAGTACGCTAAAGTATTCTAGAGTTGTGTTGTGTTCTGTCTATTCTCTTTTTAACCGTGTGTTGTGTGTACTGTACTGTATATCTGTCTTTCTGTATGTATAAAGATAGTACAAGGTCTGTGTCGTGTAGTGTAATGTGTAGGGAATTGTGTAGTGTAAGTGTACAGACAGCTTCCCTCAGTATTTGAGATAGTTGCTAGAAGAACTAAAAGTGTTCTTGTCTCTCTGTCCAATCGTTTAAGTCACCCACCACAGAACAGACAGAAACTGACTGTTTGAGCGGAGCAAGAAGAGGAAATCATCACAAGAGGATTTACTGGCCATATGCCACCATTTGATTCGCCGGACTCAATTCCGTTTCCTTTCCTTTACTCCACATTTATATACACAACTCCTCAACTCCTATTCTAATCTGTTTCAACTTCAACAACGTACCTTATAACTTATAACTTATATATTTACACAAGGGACTCTATACAGTGGACATACCTTAGATTACTTTACTTTCTATATAATATCTCTATTGTGCATATTGTACAAAGGACCTCATTCTACATAATATATCGTTACAGTACAGTAGGAGGTGTACATAGTTTTATGTAAAGAGGAAGCGGGAACCAGAGCCAACGACTTACTCCAATACTTTTGACTTTCACTTTGTCTACAGGAATGTACCTTTTGACTTTCTCTTGACTTCAACTACAACTCCAACTACGTAGGGTCTTTGAGATCTGAGAAATATATTAAAATTTTTAAATTAAATACAAGATACCTTGTTACAGATACGCTGTCTATTGTAGTGAAGTGAAGATAAATATGTAAAGTTAAGGTTGGGGTACCATACCATGTACGCTGTGCTATGTCCTTCACTATTTTCACTGTTCTTCCAGAATGTGACCTTGAGAACTTGTACTATTACTCATTGTCAGTGAATCTTACAAAAATCTACATTCCTGTCTATCTACATAGGTATTCTATGTAGATAAGAAATCGTGGGGTATTATTATATTGCTGTATGGAGGATAACTCACGTAGTGATGTGTACATCCATGAAGGAGATTCTGCTTCCAATTTCTCGCCAAGAAATTCAGGCGAAAAATTCTAAAATTCTTTGTTGAAATTATTTTTGTGTAGTGTCAGTAAGTGCAGTGTGCCATGCAAATATAGTAGTTACAGATACTTCTTAAAGTGAATATCTTAATTCTCTGCGGGCTTTCTCCGTCTCCTTTTTCTGTTTCTCATCAATATCTTCATCTGAATGATTTGTGCACGTTTCTCGCCATTTCTTTATTATTATTCTTCTCTTGTCCCCTTAACTTATACAATAGCTACTGCTACTGTATACTGTCTTCAGTAAATAGCTACAAGAACATTGCGCAGAACAACGTGGATTTGCTTTCTCCTACTTTCTCTCTCTCTCTAATCCATGTTTCCTGAGATTCTCACATAAGCTTAATGTTTATGATACATGAAAGTGGATAATACTATGGTACACCACTTTCTGTCGTGATCAATCTTCTCTTTTGTTGTGATTGTGAGGTGTCCCTTATATAAGGATACTGACTATATTATATATTTATTACGTTTACAAATAAAGGTGCACACGTAATATAGTAATTTGCGTTCGGAATTGAATTTGGGAACGAATGCCAACTGTATGTTTATTTACCATTCCCTTGTTCTTGTGAATTCTTGTGGTCAGTTCGGGTTATCTCCTCTGCGCACGGCTGACTGGATTTACCCTTTGTGTATTTGTGCTAATTCAAATCTTTCACCTCCATTAACTCGCACAGGATTAGGGAGTGCAAGATAATATTATGTTTGTGCATTTCACCAAATATATAGTATAGTTTCTAGTATGCGACGCAAACCTTTAAGAAATAGACAATTTTGCAACACCGGCCGTATATTAAACTCCGGATATTATATTCCAGGCTAATTACAGGTGCACCGAACTGTGGATGATAAATATTACCTTGGAGCATTCCTTAGTTTCCATAAGTGTGTACATAAGTAAAAAAATTAATATCTACAACCGATTTGTATTTTCCGTTCCGAAATATACAGAAGATGTGACGAAACAAAAATCCTTGAAGTATATGCAACCTATTTGTACTTATACTATATGGTGTATATAATCAAATGCTTTATAAAAGTCTATAGTGTCCAGTTGGAATAAATACGCAAGGTCACAACAGAACAAAACGTGTATTATCAGTACTGCTATCTACTCCAAATCCGATCGGATTTGGATCAATTTTCTGTGAGATGAAATCAGATGGCGAAGCCGTATTTGTATTCCCATTTCAATTGATATCAGTTGCCTAATTGCATCCATATCCATATGCAAGAAAGATTCCATTATGTCCAGGAGTCTAGGGAAACTGTTTTTCTCTGCAAGGCTTTTCCATCACTCAGTCCAAGATATACCAGCACTGCTGGAAATGCTTTTAATTCAATAGTAATCAAATCCTTGCGAGGATAGTGAATAAGCCATCATAAAATTATATGACCACGTGTACTTACCTATAACGTACGTATTATCTTTTACGTAATTGAAGGAAAGATACTAGTAATTGGATCAAATCTAATCAGGGAAACCATAAAAGGAAAATTGTTTGTTTGTGTATCATCTACAACCCATCAGAGTGTCAATCCAAATACAAATTCAACTTTTACAAACACAAAACAAAGCAAATAAAATTAATCTTTAGGTTGATTTTGCGAATCTACAATCTACGTTGAACCTGAAGGGAAATATTTTTCATTTCCAATTGGATGGATGTCCGATTGTAATATAAGGGGAGCAAATAGTAAAGTAATTGCAGAAGTGAAAGTAAGGGAGAAATACATAAAAGTGCATTTAGAGAATTGCCTGGAACTGGATTTTGTCTGTCTGTTGATGTATGTTGATTGGATATCCCTTTCCTAAATAAGTGACTGTGTGGACTTGAAAGGAACAAGAGAGAGAAGGGAAAGGATTGATAATATTTCCTATCATCATCATTTCATCTTCTTTTTCCGTTTCCCGGTGAAAAGAGAAAAGTTGATTTGACTTTCTCCATCTCCTGTCGACAACTTTATGCTCTTTGCTTTCACTTTCACTTTGACTGGACGGATGAAATCCAGTGGATCTGTTTGCTGTCTATATGTGTCTACTTTAGTTATACTCTGTGATACACTATACACTGCTATTATAATTGTACTCCTGTGGGTGAATAGTAAAGAAATATGAAACCTTATTCTAAGAACCTAAATGAGGATGTGCTCTAGTTAATGTAGCAAATTATTTTGTACTTCTGCAGCGTAAAATGCTATATACTTTGGAAATTATTTATTTAAAAGACAGGAAAATTCATAACAAAGACGTACGCTGACCACTAACAAGAAAACTGTTATTTGCATTTCTAAATGACATGTTGTAAAAATAATACATGCCAGTCATACAACAATTTTGATGAAAAATAGATTATTATTTGTTTGCATTATAATTTGCAGATATTCATATGTCGGTTTTGGAATTATTGCTCCAAAATCATGTCATAAATAAAGTTTAAATTTTGCGACATCACTAACCAATTTTTGATAAACTAGTCTATAGTTTTCCGTTTTGTTATTTTTATTTTTTGAATTACACAGCCGAATTAAATGGCACCCTTAACAAATTGTATTACCAATTAAAGTAAAACTGTGCCATTTTATTATTTATGACAATTAATTTTTGTATTTTGGTTTTTGGCAAAAATATTAAGACAGTATTTTGACCTGAACTACTGCATATTATGTCAATTCTTCATATTTGACGTTTTAGTGGTGCAAATATAATTTGCAAAAAATTTAGGGAAATTATTTAAGCGCTTCTCTATTTTTGGTTCTTAGAATGAGGGTTGAGTTAAATTTTTTACTACAATATTTTACTGAAAACTGTAGCTCGTAATAACCCTACATTATTACAGATGTTACACACATATACCTAGATAAAGAGAGAAAGTGAAGATAAAGTAGAGCTGTCAAATGTGGAAAAGTTAATAATCCGCAATTCTACATGGAACTGGGAGAGAGTAAAAGAGAATCAGAATAATATTCATTCATTGAGATCCTCCTCAGCTCATCTCCTCTCTCCAACAAAGAATTCAAATGAGAAATTCAAGTACCTGCCCTCCCTTCACTATTTAACAAACTCAATCCTACTTTCTCTCGATCTACTTTCTACTTTCTCTATTGCAACTGCATAACAATATATGAACTATTCAGCAGATCATCATCATCATCATCGCTAACTACTACACAATCTACAAAGTACCTACAGAATTCATTCTCAACTCCAACTTCGAACCAACTACATTACATTACATACAAAATACAAAAGTAAAAGTAGTAATCAATAATTCGAATGTCATTCATACAGATCTCCTTTCACTCGCTACTTACGACTTTCACTCACGCAAAAAGACAATCAATTTCCTCCGGAATCCAAAAATTAGTTTCCTCGCTCCCATTTACAAACTATTTCTATGCAATCGCAAACTCAATAGCTTTTACAAAAAGTCAACACAGGAAATTTATATAGTCAAATTGAAGTACACGCTTTTCCAACGTAGGCAGCAGCTATTCAAAATTATATTACAGGGTAGGTCAACTAGAAAATTGGGTTTAAAACAGCAATTTACAAAAACGTTGTCTAAATTTTAAACACCTGGGAAGTTTCCCGCGCGGGAAAATTTTCTGCAGCCAAAAAAAAAGTGAAAATTCCTTTTTCTAGCAATGACACACTTTTTAGCAAATTCTTTAATCATTAATAGAAAATAATTTGCATTAAAAATGGCAAACAATTCTCTTGAATTTTGCTACAACATTTTTTGGGTAAATAAATATAATTTTTGAGTTATTTCCGCCAACCACAAAAAATTAATTTTACTTCCTGCTGTGTGTGACCCTGTATTTTACTTAGGTAGCTCATTTTTGTCGATTGTAGTAAATTCTGGCAAAAAATCTGATTTGTAAATTTCAAGGTAGGATAGAGAAATAGAATGGGATTTTGTGTCTCCTTTTGCCTTCGTTATGTAGAACATCCTCTTTCATCATCTTTTCTTCAGAAAGGAATCCGTAATTCTGAATTGCAACCTGTCTGTCGTTCCGAATAGTGAATCTTCGCATTTCTTGAGTTTGTTTCTTCTCTTATTTGAGGAAGGAAGCAGTGGAGTGGGGAATGTTACTAATATCTTTTAGGCAGTTGGCATTATTCTTCCAATCTTCTATCTATAACGACGATTACATTAAATTACATTCGGTTCACTTGGATAGCATCCACTTTGTCAATATCACCTTTCCTGTCTTTCTATTGACTCACTCCTCCGCTTTATTTCTCTATTTACTACAAAATCCATTCGTGGGGACTATTCAGATAAAACTTGTTCCATATAGAAGAATTCCTTACATAAACACGCGGTTGTTTAAATATATAATAAAAAAGTTCTCTACTTCCCTAAAGATGGATGTATTATATTGTTCCATAATTTTCTCCACATTTTTAACAGTCTATAAATTTTCCTGCTTACTATTCACTTCTGTTAATCACACATTCACAGGATTGGAAAATATACTATAAATTGCTCTTAAATAGGTCAATAATTCCATACAAGCGTCTCTTAACCTAGAAATTTACTCAAAATCTGGCTGATATAGCAATTTTTTCCATTTACGGAATTTTTTATATAATTTTCACTTTTAAGTTAAGTATTTGGTGGTAAACTGTATAGGGGATCTACGAATTGATTCCACACAAGAAAATTCCACTATTCCGAAATCCTTATAACCGGATTAAGCTCTATTTGCTATTTATACAGATATACAATTGTAGATTCTATACTGATACGTTTATAATGTCAGTGTGGGTCACACGAATCTTGTTGACAATTCTGTGTACTATATCGTAAGTATCACTGTATCACTGTACCATATATTTGTTTTCCCCATAATAGCATATTATGAAGAGAACACATTATTTATATTTCTATAAGAATCCCTTACTATAATATCTGACAGGAGAACAGATACGTAAGGCAGTTGGCCAAAGTCAAATAAAAGGCAGTCATACGTAGGAGGAGATAAGTTTGTGGTGTGGTTGATGTTGATTCAATTGTGGGCAAGAGTAGGAAGGAAGTGAAGAAAGAAAGAATTTTTTCCAAAAAATCCCGTCTCAAAAAATAGCGTGTCAGCGATTCTCTTCACTAAATGCAATAATACGACAGTTAACGACAAAACAGATCGACGAGACTTTAACGAGATTCACAAAGAACATGGAATAGAAATCCAATATATATTACAAATACACTCTTCTATTTTTTCCTGAAACTCCATTTATATTATAGACTACATATATCCAAAGTACTTTTTTATATTTCGTTCGAAACACTTTTTTCTTCTTCTTCTTCTGCTATTAAATATATGTATGTACAATATGTAGTAAGTAAAAGAAAAAAGTCGTAAAGTGTCGTAGAGATTTTATCTTTCTACTTGTGGATCTACAAGAAATGCTGAAAACTGGTTAAATATATTCTGTGCAATTGAGAAATGGATATTTAATGTCATTAGTCGTTAGATTTAGACTGCGCATCTTTTCTTATGTAATAATCTCAGTAAACGGAGGATATGCAAATAAAAAACGGTTCATAGTGGTTCTGTCACCATTATATGAGTCTATAACAAGATGAATGTAAGAAAGACAATGTACTCCGCATACGTAATGTCCCGATAAATGAACACTTACAAGATTACGTTCGAAGGACCATGTTATATTAGTAGTGCATGTATAGGGTCACTCATAATTTGGAGCTTTCAGCTTACAAAAGTTTGATGAATCTTTCACTTGTAATTTTAAAATTTCAAATATTTATTTCAGATGCCTTTCAGATTTAAAAAAATATTCGATCTATTAAATGTGAGCATTATCCCTTTAATTTAAATAATTATAAGAAAAAATAATATTGCAGAACCCAGTAACATTCTATAGGAGAGAAGGGAGGATTCGGCAGGCTGGGTTTAAATCGGCTATGCCATGCAAGTCAAACCAAAGCAAATGCTCTGCAGTCAAGTTAAACTTTCATGATGACATTTCAAATTTACGTTCTCTTCTGTAGACTGGAGAGGAGAACACGGAAACGGAGTGCTAAGCTAATACTATTCTTTATTCATTGCACAACTTGAATATTAGAACAAGGACGGCTTCTACAGAACAAGCTTACTTGGATATAGAAACCGTATTTACTTACAGATTGTAGATTCCATGCTCCAGTTTTACTCACGCCCAGCAAACCAGACAAGCAACGCACTTAAACTTAAACTACTTCTAAAAGTACGAAGTATGAATCCAGTTGAATCAAACACACAAAGATATTATGATTTCATTTATGGATATCTAAGGTTACTTCGTAGAACTTGCCTATAGCCTGAATAGCGAGGAACAATGACCAAGAAAATATTCCATTCTCTAACAAAGTAACAAATAAATTAAATGAAAGTCAAAGACGCAATTTCTCTTGCAACAATAAGATTTAAGAGTCAGAGGCAGCATTCTGCATAATTTTATACGGAATACAAATTTAATGGAGTTATCAAAATGTAAAGCAATTTCTATGATTGCAAATATTCCACGAAATGGCAAAAATATCTTGCATAAATATTTTCCCCCATATCACATGCAAAAAACTACTTGCAAAAGCAAAAATTGATAAAGTAAATTCACGTAAACGGAAAATATTGGCATATAGACGGATTTTTCACTAATTTTTAGCCTGAGAGACGCTTATTAGAAATTTTTAACAGTAATTTCCAATATTTTAGCCTGTCCTATAAATGTTTTTGAATAGTAAATAGGAAAGTGCATCAGGACTATTAAAAAGGTACACAAAATTGTGGAACAATATAATACATTCATCTTTAGTGGAGTAGAACTCTTTTATTGGCTATTTAAGCTATCTACATGTTAATGGATACATAAGCAACTCCTCTAAATGGAAGGAATTCACACGAGAATCATTATACGCGGAATTCACTGTCTTATATGGCAATACCCTTGTTATTTTAATTGCAATATAACTATAGGAGTAAATTTCCATATTTTCTTGAGAGTGAAATTGAATTTTGAAAGGAGGACAGGACAGCGACAAGGAAATAAATTAAATAATCCAATTAAGGAACTCTTAATATTCGAATAAGTACAAGGAATGAAATTTGTTTAAGGCAAGGGAGCTTCTAAAGTAGTGTAGTATTTAGTTAGTGTTCTGTTCTGTACTGTACACAAGTCATCTGTCATAGAATGAAGTTAAATTAAGAGAAGGGAGGAGGAAGAGGAAGTGGTATGCACTCTCGAGCAATTAGTAATTATTATACATAAAGAGGAGCTGGAGAACTGGAGAAAGTGGAGTTCCAGCAGGAATTGTGTTCTGGTTTGCGTGCGTGACACGGGGAATTTTATTTGGTTGTCTGTCGGAGACAGAATCTGAGTTCTGTTTTGTGGGCGATCATTTGATTATTGTATTCAGTACGTGTGCTGATTCTAAGCTGGAATAAGAACTCTCTCCAGTAGACTGCATCTCTCCAGCGACTTCCTTCCCCTCTCCTTCTCTCCATTAATTCGTGATATCATATCCTGTATCGTGTATCTATCTATCTATCTATCTGTGTTATGTATAGTATCTGTATGTAGGAAGATCTGTGCTTGGAATACCAAATCAAGTCACAAGATATAAATTGCTTGGTTGGAAGGCATGGAATATTAGAGGTGGGATCGAGACACATTTCTTAAAGTGTTGTATTACTATTTTCCTTCCTTTTATACGAAGTAACTATAGTACAGTACAAGTCTGTTTTTGCAATAAATTAGGAGATTAATTAAATGCAACTGAATAAGTCAATGTATTATTCTGCCTCTTGTATAGTGTAGGTGATCAATAGGACATATCAACAAATTTGTAGTCATTGGAGTAATAAACCATTGCAAAACGGATGTAATCAAGTGATTGAGATAAATTGTATCACTAAAGTACCAGTTTCGTGGATGAAAATAGTTTAAATTATAATATTAGAGCCATTTGGTATTAAATTCTGATGAATTGATTCTAAATAAATCTAGAGTGTATTGAGACTAAAAGTTGTAATCTTAACGTCAACAGATTTTTAATGATACTTGCTATATGTTGCTATTTTAAAAATATGGTGGACCTGGCCATAACTCCATAGAGGTTGGCTCAAAAACAAATAAGTTCTTCGTTGGAACCATGAAACCTACTCAATCAACTTTTGGAAACAAAGCTCAACAAAAATTGAATGGTTCGGTAGATAGAGTGTATTAGTGTATACAGAAGGACAGACAGACATGGTATCGTTATAAAATGGTTTTACAAACACTTAATAATAAGATTAATTGTAGTTGTAGAGTTAGGATGTATTATTTGTGGAGGTATAGATAGTGGTAAATAGTAGATAGTAAAAATATAAGGGGTTTTATCACCGGAGGCAAAGGCAGGTCGGTGTATTGGATTGAGTGAGTCTGTCTTTTAGAGTTATTGTAATTAGAAGAAGAGTTATCTTGTCAAATGAGATCAGAGTTGATCAGTTGTTTCATTCCGTGGAAACTGATTGCTTACCATGACATGGCAGCTGCTAATTCCCTTCCACCTAATGTTATTGTTATTCGTTGATACCCCTTACTTATGGCATGGCTAACACATTTACATCTGTCGGGATATAAATAAACCATTAGAAAACGGATGCAATAAAATACCATAATTGATTATGTTTATTTTATTTATATATTTTACATTAGCAGAATAGGTAAATAAATTTCTCATACTCAAATAATGCCTAAGTTATATATTACTGATAGTTTGTATATTTATATATATAATCTGTATCTCCTTAACTCAACATTGTATCAAAAAAGGCTTGGCTGCATTTTGTACAAATTCTGTTCAATTTTATATAAAGTTTCCCCTCTAGAGGCTAGATATTCGGCGAAATTGCAAAGTAACGTATTATGAGTAGGGTTAAATTGAATTTAACGTTTTTCTGCAACGTTGAGTAAAAGCTTCCTGTAATATTTTAGCGTGCAATTATGGCCCCATTTTTATTATGCAATTATGGCGAACTTGAGATTCAGCAGGATCTCAAGATAAAATTCAGAAAATGTTTGCAAGAAGATAGACAGACACATCCACGTCAATTATAAAACCGCTTCCTCCCGGCTACTTAATAACTTCAAGAGAAGCAAATGTTAAGCTATGTATTTGCTTCTTGACTTCATCCCCATTGACAGAAAACGATGTTTATGGTATGTACGAGTGAGTGAAAAGAGATTTGTATTTGAGATATTTCTACAATGGAATGAATAACAAACAAAACTCAGGTAGGGAGCTGATATTTGACATATCAAATCAAGTCACACGGAAAAACACGCCATTCAACTCAATATAATAGTAGAAACAACTTATTCATCAAAATAGCTCTTTGACCATTCGTTGATGCGGATTATTAGAGATTCCATTGAATGCAGTATGTTAACTGTGTGTACATAGACAGCCGTGTATAGTGAATGCATTCCCGGAACCGTTTTTACAGATCCCCGGGAATTCTCGGGAATATTTCTAGGTGAAATTGTGTTATATTCTTTAAACTTTTGTCCATTTTCGATTAGGTATACCACCAAAAACTTTTTTCAACTTATTTCAAGACTTAGCCAATGTTGTCATTTCATACAATTCCAAAATTATCATATTTTTCAAAAAATCTTTTCAAAAAGTGAAAATTTACCTTTTTTTATTTCTGTTAAATTATTTTTAAAAATTAATGATGTAAAAAATCGGCTGAGGCTCAAGTCATCATAGGGTTACAAACTTTTTTGGAATTAGGACAACCCGGAAAATAAAAAAACAAATAATTTTCGACTTTTTCTGTATAAAAAGCCTATGGCCCATAAAATCTACACCATGTGACTGAAATTTTAAGCTATATATATACGGGACAAAGGCCCTTAGATATTTTACCTATTTTTTTAAAGTGTGCTTTAATAAAAGTAAAAAGATTTTCACAAATAATGTTCAATTTCCAAATGTGGCATGTGGTTGAGAAATCTCTTGAAATAAATTCCCAGGGCTCCCGGGAAATTTTCCCGGGGATGCATTCACTAGTTGTGTTGAATTTAGTTAATATTTGTATGAAGTGAATTAACGTGGAAGTGAAGGAAGAACGGAATGATGATAATGATTCCAATTCTCCGTCTCTAATTTTGTGCTTGTTGAATTAAATGAATTAATTCATTCCCTCCCATTATTTGAGTGAGCGATTGACTCATCTTCTGTCTGGCTCTCCTCAGATCTGCTTTCAATCTCTTTTGATCATTACATTACATTACACTGCGCGTTCGCTCATTTTAATTAGAGTGAATGAAGAGATGAACTTTCACACAGAGGAGATCACTCGTCGCATCTCTACATTACAATTTCCACTCCAACATCAATGTAGATCAGAGAATTGAATTACATGACACATTTAGATAAACAACAGATGAACAGAGTTTCAAAGTCTGGCTTCCATCTCCAGCTACATACAATCTACATACATACATTGATAAATAAATAAATATCTGTCTCTAAGTTAAATAAAGGATGATCTTCTAATGAAAGTGAACTGTCTCCTCCCCGTCGCTAATCAATTCACTAAAGTGAAAGAGAGTAGCTGATTATCATCTCCATACCTAAATACTACACTCAACATGTGAAAATACTACCCCTCATCCTCTTAATAATATTAAATTGCATTATAATCTCTTATAACCAGGGCACGGACATTAAAAAATTACCCTTTTTAATATTTTAAGCAACTGCAACAATTTGGAAAATATTTTCTGAAAAGAACGTACAAATACGTTGGATATTTTTGACGAATTTGTAGTGTAATTTTATAATATAAATTTTTTAACAATTTTTCTAACAAGTAATGAAATTCTTTCCCCTGGAGTGCATATTTCTTTTACTGAGGACATTCGTAATTTAATTTTACTTGTAAGACTTTAAAATCTAGCACAATATTAAAATTAACGCTATAGTAAACATCGGTTATATTATAATATAATGTCCACATACATTCTCCTGATAATTTCTCCAACAATTTTTTTCAAAATCTTTCTTTTTAAGGTTTGCGCAAGGATTTTTGGCAAAGCATTTGTGTTTATCGAATATTTAAGCAGCTTCCATGCAGCTCCCACAAAAAATAAATGTCCGAATCCTGCTTATACAGATACTTCATATATTTTGTTTCTCACAGTATTTTATACAGTGCTGTATTTGTAATCAAGTATACAGCTATATATACATCTGTGGTGTGTGGTTTGGTTTCGTAATTCAGAGGTGTGATGTGATGAATAGAATTTTACTTCCTGTCTTCTATGTGTTATACATAACATACAATTACTCTAAACTCTAAATGCATATCGACTATGTACAGATTAAACAGCTACCTTATGTAAAGGGTTATAATTGATTAGCTCCATACAAACTCAGGAGAGTTCCATCCAATCTAATTAACTTCCTCGTATTTACTATTTGCTCCTGAGTATCTCCGTATCTCTGTATCCTGTATACTACCACTACCGCCTCTGCCTGTCAGTTTTACTTTTGCAGACAGAAACCAACATAACATAACATAAGACACATGGCACTTAAATACATTTGCAATTTTACACGTTGAACCTGCACTTTATCATTACTACGCCATTTTACGGTACCTACTTACTTTTTAAAAGGTACACTATATGTATTATATCTGTAAACTGTAAATACAAATACGGAGATGGAAATGCGTCGCCGCTATTTTCTACGTGTGAAGTTGTTTTAGGATTTGTAAGTTAACAGAAGTGTTTATCTACTTAACAAATAGGAACACTCTGGAGTAATTTATTTGATTGTTGGATAGCTGGCTCGCTTTCCCAAATGGTTTGTTCGTGCTCACATCACGCTAATACTGCAAAATATATATTGCGACACGGATAAATGGAGTACCGTTAAATGGGCACAGTTTATACCTGTATGTATAAATACATATATACTATCTGTAATACAAATAAATAGCAAATAGAAAGAAGAACAAATTTTGCGAATGTAGAGGAAAGAAAATGAACGCACGAAGGAAGTGTATAAATGGGAGCGAGGGGAATGTGTGGAGAAAGTGTTTGTTGAAAGATTGAGAGGGAAATGGTTATGGCTTACCAATTTACCATAGCACACGTACTAAAGATAGCTACACACGTAGAAACACACTCGATACAATATACAATCGAATAGTTAATATTATGAGTGTGTTTGGCGTGTGGGCAGAAAGAGTTGCAAAAAAGCCAAAGCCAACAAATACAGAAATACTTGCAAATACAGGATTGGGTTTCGTATCGTCCCCTATGTTATTTCTCCCCTTAAAATTGATACTCTGTTCTGATACGCTGTAGTCCTGTTCTGTTTTACAATCTCTGCTTGGACTTCTCATTGCAATTGTAATGGCAATTGGCCTAAGACGTGCTAACTATTAAGAATAAGTACAGCAAAAACAAATACTTAAGAAATACAAAGAAAAGTTGGAGAAAGCAATACTTTTTGTATGAAAGAAGTTGAACGGTGAACTTTCTCTTTCTCTGTTATTGTGATTGCAACAAGTGTGGCTCGTGGTGTTGGTCTGGTGGTGGTGGAGACGAAAACTCCGTCCCCACCCCCGAAAGTTCACAAAGCGTCCTAATGACCCAAAGAGCAGGAGGCTCCTCAGCCGCGAGACATGCCACACGCTTGCATCGCAGACAGGATAGCATCCAAGATGAAAAAACTGCGCA